>WYDE02109499.1:0-11564 GCA_009867175.2 Adela reaumurella
TGTGATATTACGCCGGTAGACGCACAGGGCCCATACCGCCGTAATATCACTCGAGTGAGTGAAGAGGTTTCAACCAAACGTAAGCATTAACGCACTTGACACGGCCAGTCTGATTGGTTTAAATTGTGGCGTTGTCTCTTCACTCGCTCATGTGATGTTAGCACGGTAGAGGCGCAGGGCCGCTACCGCGCTATTATCACATGAACGAGTGAAGAGACAGCGCCACGATTTCAACCAATCAGACTGGCCGTGTCGAATGCATTAGCGCCTATGATTGAGACATCTTCACTCACTCATGTGATGTTACACCAGTAGAGGCACTGGACTGATTTCTGTAAGAGAATCGTTTTATAGGCTACTTTCTCATTTATGTGTAAATGTACTAAGAATATAGCTACCTCGGCTGGAGCGGGCTTGAAGCGCGGAAAATTCGTACAGTGGGAGTTGGAGACTTGGAGTCGACGTGGAAGGCCGGCGGCGGTTCAATCGCTGTACCTCTGTACCGCTTCGATCGCTGTACGTCCTGCGTGCCCGCGTCGTCCATCTACTTACACATACTTACACGAACCGAAAAGGCGAAAATCCGACCACGCTTCGTTCCCTCCAAAATGTTGACAGTTGACGGCAGAGAATAGAATAGTGTGATGATGAGAACAGGCAAAACCTATAAGGTATACAGCACATGTCTGACGTATTATTTCTTTGTTGTGACGAGATTAATGATGATTAAGAACGATCAATAAAATGTCTTGCATCACATTTCATTGTGTCCTTGGAGTAACTTGGGTCCTTCTTATGAAGGGAGATCGCGATCAAAGCGTCACAGACCGAGATTTGCCGCCCAAAAAAAATTTGCAAATGCGATCGAAAAGCAACGATCCAACCCATTTTTTCCACATTCACAAACACTAATCGACAGCCAGATGATTAACACACAAAATTGCACTGTTTTATGCATTAAAATATTATTTATATCTTTTGTTTTTTTTATTTCTTCTGTAATTATATATAGTAAAAGTTATATAAGTTCAGAAATAAATTTAAATCGATTTATTATTTTAGTTTTATTATTTGTTATTAAAAACCACTTCAACTAATACTTTATCACGAAAAAACGGATACGCTTCCACCTCCTAAAAAGCCCGCGAAATTACTCCTTTATTTTGTTTTTTAAAGTATTAAACTTCGTGGTGTATTTAATATTTAGCCTATTTCATGGCTGCATCCAAGTCCTTATGCCGACTCTTGCACTTTAATACTTTTTCACTTCCTAAACTAAACAATAAAATGCACGTGCACCGCATTATTGCATTCTTGGAGGAACTTGTGTCCTTCTTACGATCCAGGAGTCACGGATTGCGCCGAATCAGACCCAGATTAGCCTCCAAAAACTCTTTTGCAATGTCGATCGAAACGGAACTCTAAACCCTTTTATTCCGCACTCACAAACTCTAGACTTCATCGCGGATGATGAACACACGAAAAAGCACTGTTTTATGCATTAAAAAACACTCTAAACTAAAATTGCAATTACGGACTAAACAATGGCGACCGCATGGTAAAAAGCCCGCCAAATTGCTCCAAATGTTGACGAAAAAGGTAGTGTTGCCAGTAGTGATTGGAAATTAAGAACGCCGGGATGTCAGAAAAGGAACGAAATTCAATGTGAAGGAACGCAAACTAAAAATAAATTCATACATAATAATATTTTTTCGTTAAAATTTATAATAATATGGGTTGATCAGTGTCAATCGAGCAGCAAAAACAGAATTTATTTTTTGTTTTTTGTAGATTATCGATCACTCGCAAACATACAGATTCTATATTAGTGCTGCCTAACCTTTTACAACCCACTAAATTTTATGAAATATTTGGGAGAAGTGAGCCAAAATCATTAAGGTGATGTCCTTACAAAAACAAGTTTTGTAATGTAATCAGAATCACATATTTTTTTATGAAATCAAATTTCTGTATTTGTTTGTTGTATGATTTTGACAAAATCATGCAACAAACAAATACAGAAATACATTTATTCAATTTTTACAGGCAAATAGTTTAATTAACAAAAAGTTATGAAATATTAGAGGTGCCCGGATTTCCATAATAGGATTCCCTGTGCTGTGGAGAAAATACCTAACTAATGAGTAAAAATAATCAGGGCGTTGCCTTTGAATAAAATTAAGTACTTTTGGCGAGTGGAGCGAGCCAGAAAATTATTATGAAATTTTTACAATAATAATTTTTACCTTGTCACTATTGTTTTTTTTCGGGAACTCTTGTGAAAAAATGATAAATAAATGATTGAACAGGCGAAACATGTGAAGGCGATACTACACATGTCGCTAGTAGTTTAAATAATGTCTCGTTCTGATGAATGATGGATGATATATGGACGATCAATTAAACACCGTGTTCCACATTTTATTGGTTTCTTGGAGTACTTAACCTGTTTACTTCGTTATTATATGAGAGTCCCCTCAGTACTCCGAATCAGATCGAGATTTGCCCCCAATTTTTTTTTTTTTTTTTGGCAATGTCTATCGAAACGGAAAGGTGCACCCATTTTATCCGCATTCACAAACATTAGTATTTCAAATCTCGGATTATTAACACACAAAACAGTACTGTTTTACGCATTAAAAACACTTAAACTAATATCTCAATACGGACCAAATAATGGAGTCTGTATCGTAAAAAGTCCGACAAATCCATATGCGAAAGTTCGCGGTGAGCTGTTCATAATTTAAACCTGGCACCTACTTCATACATTGCGTAGAACACGAATACGAAAGATGTTTTTAATTTGGTTGAGAAATAATATTGACTCCTTCATACATTTTTAAAATTTGGTCAAAAATACTTCTCAAACTAAATTAAAAATTATTTCATATTCGTGTTTTACTCAATGTATGGAGTAACAGCTTTAAATGATGAATACCTCACCGCGGACATTCTGTACAGAAACTTGCGCGGACGCGCGCTGAATTCTTATGCGCACGCACGGAACACAACACGGAGCTATCGAATTAGTTTTTTTTTATTTTGTGTTGGTGTAAAGGCCATGATAAAATGTATTTCAGAGCAAGACTTAAATATTATTATAATCTTCATTCATTTCTTAGGGCCTATTTTACCATCAGTGCGTAAACCTGTCCATAACTAAAGATGGCATAAGACATAAGGCTATGTAGATAAATGAAGACACTTGTGAAATCGTTAAAATTGTATACGTAAAGTGGTGCGTAAATCTAATGCTTAAGCTTATGGAGCAGATGAACCTGTCCGCAAATTAGGCATCAGTTTATGTGTAGCATAGGCTTACGGAGCGGTGGTCGTAACCGATTTGACCAGTTATGGCACACTTAGTTTAGGGAGAAGTTTATGGATAGGTGGTAAAATAGGCCCAGGGCCTATTTACGGACCACTTTACGGATACAATTTTAACGATTTCACAAGTGTCTTCATTTATCTACATAGCTGTATTTGTATTACATAGGACTAATGAAAAAATGTTTCGGAACAACATTGTTTTAGGTGGGTTATGTACATATAGTTATGTTTTCTTTAAAAATATTAAATTATTTATTAGATACTTAGGTATCTATGTAAGTACCCACATACTAAAGTATCTCGCATTTTTCGGAGAATGTTAACTGATACGAAACATTTGCATACATTCGCACCACACTCGCACAATCGCTGTTACGGAAGCTTCATTATAAGCATTGATGACTGATATCATAGGTACCGTTAGCAACCCTTGGCGTGTTCGGTGCCATTCATTATACCTTATACCTGCACTGGTAGTGTCTGGTAGTGAATAAAACCTCCAGTCCAGCTAGCCGAACCAACACAAGAAGAAAGACAGAGAGAGAGGAATGTTATTCTGTCCTTTAGCGGCATCTTTCCCAGACGATCAGTGAAACTGGCAACTTTTCAATATATCATTACAAATTATTTAATTTTCGTTAAAAACAACTTGCTATCACATCTACAAAACATGGAATATTCCATATTTACCAAGTAAGGTCTTCACTTCCTAAAAATAAAGAAATAAAAACAAAATTCTGCTAGTTGTTGTTATTTTATTGAGATACATTATCGTCTAGGCAGAAACACAACACTTTATGGACAACTTAGTAAGGTACTCCATAAATTTGCGTCGTAAAAGCTAATATTTTTATGGAACAGATTTAAGTTGTACTTAGCCTTATGCCATCTTTAGTTATGGACAGGTTTACGCACTGATGGTAAAATAGGCCCTTAGTGTAATAAACCAATAAAAAGTCCGTTCATCACATTTTAACGTATAATTTGAGTAACTTGTGTTCTTCGGTACGAGAGTCCGCGCAGAGCTTAGAATTAAATCGAGATTTGCCACCATTTTTTTTTTCAATGTCGATCGGAAAAAATTCTTCACCCATCTGTTGTACATAAATAAATACAAATCATCGCTACCACTCGACATAAAATAGCCCTGTTTTTAAGCAGACCACATTGATTAATATCATAATACGGAATAAATGGACGGTACCCCATATCGCCAAAGGCCCGCTAAATTATTGCTATCGAATGTGGCTTCCGCAGTGTTGCCACATGCAAATTGTTTAGTCATAATCTTGCTAACACTGCTTCGTCTTTCACTCGATTTCCTGAAATGATCAATATCATATGTCAAATTTTTGTTTGCAATTATGTGAAAATTGGACCTGCAATATGCAATCTATATTTCACTCACATCCATTTTATTTATAATTGCGCCGTTCGTCGGAGCCACGGACGCTCAACTTTGGATATTCGTGAATTTGATGCAGCAATTAAACATATCTATTTATATTGTGTTAGATCTTTTTTTTACGATTCAGTCGTTGATGATTTACTTGAAATTTTTATATCGTGAAGTAACGCTGCAGTCTATGCACCAGATAAATTAACTTTGAAAAATAGAAAGAAAAAAAACTGTTCAACGCGACGTCCGAAGCGGGACTCGAAACCCGCTTCCTTGAGTATAGCCCCAATGCTCAATATAAAAATTGTATGTGTAGGTATATATTACCTAACTATGTTAAAACAGTTCACGCGGACGGAATCGCGGGAAAAATATATACCTACCATTTTATTTGAGTCATAAACAATCTACCTCTTTGGCAAATTTCATCCAAATCCGAAAAGCCTTTTTGGCAGGCTATATGTATCTCTGCGTTAGTCTGGCGTGTGCCAATTTGTTTTCCATACAATTTTTAAATAGGTAGGTACCTACTCTCAAAATTACGAAAACATTTTAGCTCCAAAAATATTTTATTTTATGAAAAACTCTTCTGTATCAGTCAAAATCGGCTAACCGATAGTTTAAAGTGTATATTATTATGAAGGTACATATCATAGGAGTAGATAAATTCAAGTTGATCCGACGAATAGTTCAGCATTTATAAGCACTTCACTCATTAACTAGGGTACCTTTTTTGAAATAATTTTCTACCACCAGCAAACTCCGACTTGTCGCACGTATTGTCTGGTGCCCCCCGCACCGCGCCGCCGGACAAATCCGTGCTGTGGAAACCCGGCTTAATTTTATTAAAAACATTCCGTTCAAGTACTGGCAACAAAAAGCATAGACCAAGGGTAAACTGTTTTCTGATGTTCCGTCGTTTGAGTCCCACCAATCAGAGCGAAGTGCGAATGAAACAAAAATATAGGTTAGGTTCAGGTTAGAACATAGTAGAATGATTAGGACCCAAATACCGTGAACCCAAATAACAGTACGCCCATAAACCAAGTAATGTTCGATTTTACACATATATGAGCCTACATACGTAGATGTATTGTTAGATAGGTAGTTCATTCAATTACACCTATATGAACGTACCTACATTTAGACCTATGTGTTGACCAATAGCAGAGCGTAGACGCAGTGAACGCGGTGCACAAAATTGTATGGGCTGTTTAAAAGTATGAAGCTTATTGAAATAATTTTAGACGATACGCTAAAACTGACGCAATTTGTATAGCGTGTTGAAATGTATGGTGTAGACGAAGAGAAAAAACTGACCAAATTTATATGGGGAGAAAAATTGTATGCTGTAGACGAAGAGAAAAAACTGACCAGATTTGTATGGGGAGCGAAATAGTATGGTGTAGACGCTGTGACCCGTAGACGCAGTGGACCCCACTCCTTTATTTATGTGCTTTTGAAATATTTTTTATGGTTAAATTAAAATCTTCTTATAGGATGTACAACTCAGAAATCTGTCAGTTTCTGGTTATATCTTCGATTGAACGCAAATTCTACCTTTCTGTGTCTATTTTTTGATCTGTTCCCATTTTACATAGTAATAGAATGTGATGGGTCTTATAGTCTTACCATGGATGTACCTCCGTGGTAAACATAGTTCGTGTTTTCCGGCCAGTTCAGTGTAGCCGGCTAGAATTGAGGGAAGTGCTGACATGGCACCACCTACATAACTCACCAAGGTGTGTAGGCTGACAGCGCTGGTACCAGAAGAACTGGTGCATTAGGTGATGTGTCCATGTCAGACTCCATAAAAAAAAACATTGTCAGCAAGCCGTTGTAGTATGTGCAGTGGGATCTAGTCCATCCATCTCAATGAAATTTTGCACACAGTTTTTCCTAGTGATTCTGACAAGTACAACACAGAAGAACACACAAATTCAATTTTATTAATATGTATATACAAAATATGAATTTTTAGCAGTTTCTATCGCCCTTTTAACAGGTGGAAAACGAGCAAAACTGCGTAAGAAAAGATATGATTAAGGTCGTGACAAATGCAGATTGTACTCATCTCAAGAAGGTGCGTAAATAAAACATTAAATAATTCATATCACTAATTGAAGAAGTATGCTGAAAATTCAGAAAAGAGAATTTATCGGTAGGTAATTTATTTGTAATATGACATATTGTGTGTTAGTCTGTGCCATCCTGATTGAGCTATAATTTATAAAGAATACGAAAATCGCAACATTTTAGAAATAATAGCTCAATCGGATTTTCACAGAATAACATACAACATCTCATATTATACATACATGTCCTACTGATAAATACACTCTTATGAATTTCCATTATAAATACATATCACTCACGCTGAATCCCGACAATCGGGGCAAGCAGAGCAATCGGTGTTGTGCTGCGAGAACTCCGGTAAATTACAGTACAACACCGCCACCACATTTCGCAAGTTATTCGGACAAGATATCAAGCAGCATGTAAGACACGAAGAAACACCTACTACATGAATGGGTAGAAGTACCGTGCCGTAAGTACCGTAAGGTAAGGTGGCGAGCCTATCGCCCTTTAGCACGGCATCTTGTCCTTATCCCTTTTATGTTATTAATTATTTAATGTTTTATTTACGCGCTTTCTTGATATGAGTACGATCTGTGTTGATCACCCTCTTAATTAACACAGAATAGGTACATATGCATTATTTACGTGTGTATGTACAGATATTCTTATTGGGGTCTTTGTACTCTATCCAGCGCCGCGCCATCCGTCTAATTGGTGATGGCTTGGGCTCACATAGGAACTTGATTCATTGCACCACAGGCGAACAATCGGTCCCTTAGTCTTGTTTTATAGGTACTACCATCGCCGTTGCTCCGATGGACTGGCATCCCTAATCCCTCCTGCCCCGATTCATATCCACCACACGCGCCGGACTCGCTCGGAACATCCATATGTTGTTAACACCAAACTTCTGAGAACGCATAGTTTTCGAAATCGTTCCTGTGTCGTACGGCGAAAATATAGAGCGGTTTTTTTTTAATTAAGAGCGTGACATATGGCGCCGAGCTACCCAGAAGGTGACTAACAACGCCCATGGACATTCGGTTTTTAGCGCGGGTTGCGAATGCAATGCTGGCTTGACAGGTGCCTGTTCACGCCCCTCTTGAAGGACTCGAGACTGTACATGGAGAGAAATCTGTGAGTTTGAATTCCAGAGTTTACGGTTCTATAGACGAAAGACAGGGCCGATTGGTACGCATTCGCGGTAGGTGAATCGTGTAGTGATGAACAAATTGTAACCTTATACGGAAGGGGCAAGTTCGCAGCACCTATAACCGGCGTGCATGTATGAATCTGTATGATGTAAAATGTAATATTTTGACAAATTCAAGTATAGTTTACTGCCATAACAATGCTGTATAAAGAACTAAGAACTATGTACGATGATCGATATAGCAAAGGATTATATGTCAGGAACGTGACAAATGTATATAAGTAGTAGTGGTACTACTGTATAATACTAATAATACTGTATAAAAAGGTCGACAATTCTGCAGTTTTCACTTATCACGCAGCTAGCACAACTTTTGTTTGCCAGCAAAACATAGTTTTGACTTCCCTGTAAGGGGTCCATAAACATTTCAAAAATACAGCTTTTCATCGCATTTCGCTTTTTTGGAGTTTTTTATTGTAAGATTTTGAAAAGTAATTCTATTTCAGATATGGAATGGGATCAGCTACCTAAAAGTCAAATAATTACATTATATGTTTGATAGACTGGACTCGTGCCTCTATGGCGCAATGCTTACACTAGCTACACGAAGTCGCTTGCTGCAAACGTTAGTCTTCACTTCGTGAAATACCATAATCATGCGCCGGCGCAAGTTTACAAAACATTGTGATGCACTGACTTACGAGCGGCATCGCTGCAGCACCACAGCAGACATAATGAGAAAACAGTAGTAAATGAACGACATAAGAACATACCATCGTGATCCTGCCCCGCTCGAAATGTAGGGCGAAATAGAATAGAATAGAATAGTTGTTCATTTCCCTTTAACATTACAAGAAATTAATAAAAAAAAAGAAAAATAATACTGCAAACAAGATTAAAATTAAGAGGTAGCCTAGGATACCTCTTAGGTACCCTAGGGTGTCAGATTAGCCGAGCGGGCAAGAGCACGCCTCTCAAGCGGGATGTGCTGGGTCGATCCCCAACGGGAGCACAACATTTACAACTTTAGAATTTGTGCTAAAATGGCTGCTGACATTCCGGTGAAGGAATACATCATGAGGAAACCCATTTTAAAGCCGGTAGGTCACCGTGGAAGTGTATGAATAAAATCCTATCATATCATGTAAATGAGAGACGCCTGTACCCAGCAGTTGGGCGAATAAAATGGCTGCAAAGGAATGAAGGAGGAGGGGGAAAGAGAAATGGGTCTAGGCGCAGCATGCAGGTGAGCCCATTGTGCACACCTAGCTGATTTTAAGCCTGTATCCTTTTCCTCAAATATAAATAGATCTAGATCTAGAAGATATCTACATAAGATACAGATCTAGAAATAGAAATAGATCAACAGATTTTGTACTCCAAAATCGAAGTAATTTACAGCATAACATCGACCACATATTTCAACAATGTCATCATACAAATCATCATACAAAAACAATTGCAAGCGTATCCATATTCATTTCATATCACCTTGCATAGAAACTAATCGGTATGTAATTTTTTTATTTAAATGTCCGCAATTGTAAAACTTCTAGGGGGTAATTTTGATCAGAACTTTAATTAATTTTGCGAACTCTGTTCCACACTAATGACGACCACAGTGGCTATATTTCTGTTAAAGAGCATGTATTGCTGTGATCTCTTGTTGTATCTACTATGCCAGCATCGCACGCGCACGCCAAACACGTTCTCTGCTGAAAACATAAATCAGGCAGTCCGATCAATGTAGTCCCAGAATGCACGGGGCGGCCTTAGATTCAATTTTGAAATCTAAAGTGAATCAGAACAACATTAAGACTCTTAAAATGGTTAAAATGGGTTTAGTGACTTTGAGCTAGAAAAATAAATTAAATTGAACAATAAATTAACACCTATGAGGATTTATTGTTCGAAAACATTTATCGAGTCATCAGCGGTACCGTTATTTGTCTGCCTTTTGCAACTTTTGCATTGTACTACTTTTATTGGCTCAGTGGTTGCGGTATTCTGTATTCGATTACCGAAGTTAAGCAATGCTGGGCGCGGTCAGGACTTGGATGGGTGACAGCTTGACCGTAGACGCTGGTCTTGGTTCGGATTCCACGTTAAACTGTGGGTCCCTTCCCTCTCCTTACGTGGTAGGGTTAAACCAGCCCGGGTTGGTACCACCGCACTGAATTAAGGTCGGTCGAAACAGCTATGATATATAGTTCGTGTTTTCCGTCTAGTTCAGTGTAGCCGGCTGGAATTGAGGGAAACGCTGATACGGCACCTACCTACATACGTCACCTAGGTGTTTAGTCTGATATTACTGGTACCAGAAAAACTGGTTCATTAGGTGATGAAGCCATCCGTGTCAGTTTCATAAAAAAAAGTGATAAGGCACAGTCTCAGCACAGATGGACATAGGTCTCCCCCAAAATGCTACACCATCGTCGCTTTGCGGTTGCAAACACTATTTTTAGAGCTTCAGTCTAAATATGTGTCATAACAGCCACCGATAGCAGTCTTTTAGAAGTTGCTTCTATAAAAATAAGAATGCTCTATAAATATAACTTTTTAGTATAGTAATAAGTACATTGAATGAATCTTAAAGATAAATTTGATACGTATTATAATAATAAGTTAAAACATTAAGACTATACACATAGCTGATTGCTTTGCATAGGAAAACGTCATAAGTCTGCGTGTTTTAAAAAAATTAAAAATAGAATGATAATGAAATTTTAAAATCTACATCAACAGCGTTGTCTGTTTTTTGTCATTATAAAAATTTCGTAAGTATTATAAAAATGTTATTTTATAGTCTAAGTTTTCCACATGAATAAAATAAAAAAAAAAAATTATTCTACCTGACATAAAACTGAACGAATAAAACCACTTTTTATTACACTTATAAATAGCTTATACCGTGTGGGGCCGGTACTTAAAAGAATTACCCCACTGCATCTCTTCCCACGCATGTCGTAAAAGGCGACCAAGGGATAAGGACAAGATGCCATGCTAAAGGGCGACAGGCTCACCACTTCTCTCCTTGGCACGGTACCTCTACTAAGTCATGCAGTAGGTGGGTCTTCGTGCCTTACATGCTGCTTGATATCTTGTCCGAATACTTTTCGAAACGTGGTGGTCGGTGTTTTGCTGTAATTACCAGAGTTCTTGCAGCACAACAACGATCGCTCTGCTTAACACGATTGTCGGGATTCAGTGTGAATGGTATGTATGTATATGTATGTATAAATATTATGTGGCATGCCGAGAACACTATTGTTGAAGATTTTAAAATTTCATTACTATTATTATTTTAAAATTTAAAAAGTACGCCGACTTACAACGTTATTTTATGAAAAGCTTTCCACTATGGGGTATGAGCTAGAGTAAACATACGTTTACTTAGAAAAAAGATATTAATTAATCGTAATGTAACTATCGGCGACCGGTAACTGCGGAGTAGTCTAGTTGGTTAGAGCACGCCTATTACTCGAGAGGTCGTGGGTTCGAGAACATGGTATGCGCACAATTTTTCCGGATTTTAAAATCTCGGTTAAAATTTGTGTGCAAAATTACGATGCACCCCAGTGAAGGAAAACACCGTGAGGAAAC
>WYDE02109610.1:0-11563 GCA_009867175.2 Adela reaumurella
AAGGACCCGACACCGGAACGCTTCCCGTACTAGTCAGTTCAACCGCGAGGTAGTTCAAATACGACTATTTCTCGCTCGAGCGCGTAACTCCGGCAACATCTCCTGCAGGATTTAGATTTGTGCCGTTTTCACGTGCCCAAACAATACAAAAACGTCAGGAGTTACTAAAGATGGTATATCATCACACAGGTAAGTATTTTAATACTTCTATGTTCCGCGCCTAGCAAATTTTTGGCGAGCCCGGTTATAGAGCGGCGCGTGTCGGGTCCATAGGGTACCTAGTCCGTGAGACATACTCATATTCTTGAGAATGGGTGACTACGCATGTGGTGTTTGTTGAACTTACAGATTTTACCGTGGGAAAATAACATTCCAAAGGACCACAACTTGAGCTTCAACAGCGTCTCTGGTGGCATCCTACAGTATATGGATAGGTAGAGAA
Source organism: Adela reaumurella (assembly GCA_009867175.2). Classification (NCBI taxonomy): domain Eukaryota; kingdom Metazoa; phylum Arthropoda; class Insecta; order Lepidoptera; family Adelidae; genus Adela; species Adela reaumurella. The sequence goes on from WYDE02109610.1 coordinate 443, forward strand.
AGGGCATCGAGACCGGGACCGGCAATAACAATTCTCCAGGTACTAGTTATCGCAAACTAGCTGAAGAGGGCTTGCATCGAGCCGAAACGTAGAGCATGATGGAGTCTGGTTCGGCCGGCCCGGTGGTTTCGACCTGGAGAAACACCTTCTTCTATTGCCGATGGGCCCGGATGAGTTCGGTGAAGCGATTGCAAGCTTAGCTCAACACCTTCCTTCCGTATGGACGTTTTTTAATTTTAAAAGTTAGAGATAAGGAAATTGGTGTTTAGGCATTTGTTTATAATAAAAGTCGAGAATGTAGAACCAAGTTGTTGTTGGTACTTATGTCAATAATTTTAAAAATATTGACTTAGCTTCATTATTATATTTATCAATTGTGTTTTGTAACTGATGACGGCAAAAACTGAGCCGAAATATTTTTCGTGTTCATAATAAATGTGTAAAAATATATATAAAAGTACATAAAAACAACAATCTTTGGTTTTTTATAATTTTTTATTATCTTAAATAAAAGTCAATAGAAGTATGCCATCTTTTAAGAGTTCTTAGTATACCAACGGCATTATAAGGCGTAAACCTGGAGATTTTTGACCCGTCTCATAATTATATAGTAATAATGATGAGACAGGTACACAGGGATGTTGTGAATTGTTACTATGCTAGTTGTTTGTGCTGCTGGAATGCTCGGTCTGATCTCAACAAAATTTAGTCTTACTAAGAAATAATTATTTTGTATGTGGTCATTATAATCAGTAAATACTTGTCACAGGAATAAGAGTTTTATTACAACGCCATAGGGCTTAATTTTGTTTAACGTTATTTTGTACTTTTACACATTTTAACTTAGTACAGGACGGACCAGACGAATACTCACGACTAGACCAATGGTAGGCAGTATTTTTTTATGCCTCAGCATTGATTTTAGACAGGATATCAATGTCCGTAACATATTAAATAGTAATTTCTAGACCAATCGAGTTGGTACTCAAAGTAATGTGTCTTCGTGATCTATTCACCTGTTATGTTAAAATTTGTTTTGGGCATATCTCGAGAACCTAGACCCATTGTGTTTGTGCTCAAAGTAAATGTCTTGTCGAGATCTACACACCACAACTGTCATGTCAAAATTGTTCAAAGCTCTAATAATAATGGCGAGATAGGTCAATGTTATCGATCAGATATCGTAACGTTCCCACTTGTTTTGTATCTAGATGATCCAAATAATTAAAAAAAATTCGGGGCTCACCTCACTTAGGACCAGCGCACCGACTTACCTGCATAGATGACCTCCTCGTAGAGCTCCATGTGATGGTGAGTGATACCGTGCAGCGCTGCCAGCAGCTGCAGGAAGTGCGGTCGCGGCAGTGCCAGCACGCCCGCCGCTACCAGCGGCTGCGGCGTCAGCGGCGTGGACGGCACCGAGGAGGCGTCGCGCGGAAGCCCAGCGAGTGCGTGCGCGCGCACCAAGGCCGCGGACCGACGCGTCTCTTCCCACGCGGTGGAACAACCGCTGCCTGCCGGCAACACAATCGTTCATTACACACAGGCTGGCCATGTGGTCTTATTATGACGCCTACTACATCACAGCGACTTGCCTGTATGTACGAGTACATGACAGTGACACAGATAGTGAAGTCTGTGTAAAATCTATGTGCTTCCCGCTTGCACCTCTCACTCACTCGGTCGAGTGAGAGGACGCCGGTCACGGGGCAGACACACAGTACAGATACAGATTACATGACTACATTCTGCAGCTTGCTTCGTCGTTGGTCCGTGTTTGGATTCAGTCGTGCTTTGAACATTGACTGAGCCGAAAACAATGTGTGCTTGAGTACCACACCGACGCTCTACTTTCGAAATCCCAAACGTTTATGGAAGGGAGCGCATATCAAGAATGACAGAGATGCAAATAACTACCCGTATGGCTTAGGCTGCTGTCTGTAGATTTCTCCATGTTGGTTTCGGCTACTGTATCGTTCACTGAACTGTGCGCGCTTGCTTGATTCCAACCGGGGCTCGGTGGCGTTTCTATGCTGCAAATAATATTAAAAATTTGTTAAACTCTACTCACTGGTATCAACTTCTTTGGCGTACTCTAATTTGTTAATAAAAAAAATATGGCTTTTTTACAGCGGTTTTACCGGAAATCTTTCAAACGTTTCGAAAAGAACTTTCGAAGGATTCGTTCACAGAAACATCGGAAGATAAAGTCGCCATGCCATCCGTAAATAAATTTCATTCTGCCACTGAACAAACACCACCGATCCTGAAGTTCTTGTGTTTTTCTTCTTAGTTTTATTTATTTATTTAAACACTGGCAGCTTAATTTACTGAAGATTATCAAACAGTGTGAACTAACCTCTCAAAGAAGTTGAGCGCATCGTCGGCGACTTCCTCGCCCGTGTCCGTGAGCTGAGTGGGGCGCAAGTCGTGCGCGGAGAGCAGCGGCGGCGCGTACGCACAGTAGAGAGCGCGCAGCCGCGCTGCCGCATCCGCGCGCGTTGTCAGCCCTATCGCGAGCGCTACGCCGCGCGCTGACACGAACCCGTCGTCGTCGTTGTCTACTAGCTGAAACACAAACAGTGGATATGAGTTCACATACGAGGCTCATGCGCTCCAGGTAAAACACACAGGAAGCTCAAGTCAATATGAGCGCAATCGCTAACCAAGCTACTGCGCAACCCAATATTGTCGATGTAGACACGATCCGTGCACAATATTAAAGTTTGTGCGAATAAAAAATAGTGTTTTAGTATAGGTGTTTAATTAATTATTTATATTAGGAAGAGAATAAAAAAAAAAATATTTTTTACCTTCTGAAACTGATGAGTTCATGTCTAAGTTCACTGGTGATATGTGATAGTGGATTTTTAAAAGGTCATACATTCTTTTCAAGGAGAAACTTTCACATAAATAATGAATGAATGAACCGACTTTTGAAGATGCTTGTTTTGTACCTACATAGAAATCTCTTTAAAAGAAAAACCGCTTCTAAAAACAATAGCATGGCTCACGGCTCCGCACGCGTGGTTTAGAGACAAATGCTAACCTGGGCGCATGAAACTTTCACCGTGATTAAATTTGTCACGTGTGTCACATTCCCGTACCTTGAACATCCTCATAGTGATGGGCTCGGCCTGGTCTCCGCGCGCCCACGGCGACAGCGCCATGAACAACGTCTTGAACTGCTGGAAGTCCAGTTGGTAGGCCTCGTACGGCGCCTCCAGTCTCTCCGATGGGACGCGCTGCGCCCACAGCAGCTCCACGCGGATCGCTTGTATCAGCTCCTGCAAGTGTTGAGTTTGAGTGTCAGTGTGCCGTACCAGTTACGGACTTAACTCCTCATGTGACAGGTGCTCGGATCGAAACCCAGTAGTGTTTGTAGGCGTAGTCAAGTTTTAGCAAAATTCTACTTTCCACCGAAAGCCATAGTAGGCAGGCCATAAAGCCGAAAGTAAGCAGTCAGCCTTTTAGATTACAAATGAATTGATGTATGTGGTGGTGCCTGCGATGTTGAAGTGGTGAAACTGCATAACGAACAGCCATTTCCACACTTGCATGTACCTAGCCAAGGGGGGGTTTTGGGGATTCCAACCCCCAATTCACCAATTCACCCCGAAATAAAACGTTTCCATACATTGTAATATCATTCACCCTGATTTTATTTTCATTTTATATCTAACACACCCCACCCCCGATACCACCATACCTGACTACGCCCATGCACACTTGCGTAATTTTCGTTCGTCTTGAACTTGAACCCAACTGCAGTACATGTGGGATAAAACAGGATCTACTCCATATATTATTTGAATGTGCCCGGAACCATGCACTGAGGCCGAAGATGTTGAGAGACATAAGAAATGATATACTCAAACTGCTTATTAAAGTACACGAAGCCTTGGAACTGGCTCAAGGGGAACTTTTCGGATTTGTAATTTTTTTTTTTTTTTGTAAATTCACTGGCACCGATTCGCACTGGAGAAAATAAAATATCAATAATACGTACTATGTGGCTGACATAGCCAAATATGGCTAAAGCCCTGCTCAAAATTAGGAATAAAAAAAAACTTTACATCTTGTAGAAAATTTACTGACGGGAACGCATGCAATACACAACGTGGTGTCCGCTAGAATTGCATATCTGTTATTAGGTGTGTGTTTTGTTGAAGCTAAATCCAAAGTGCGACATGTTCAAGACGAACGTGCACAAGTGAAGAAATAGCTAATGCAAGACAACACGAGACAGAGAGCAGCGAAGGTAACCATCGAAATTTCGGCAATCAACCCGATTTGTGTCGTCATGACAAGTCGTCTGATATACTATCGGTTAGGCTGAGAGTGATTATAATTTTCGGCCGAAAGTTTAAGTTTCCAGAATGTAGCCAATATTGGCCGGAAGGCCGTAAACCATAGCCAAATATTCCGTTGGAATTCAGAGAGCAAGTATTTATAACTTGTGCAATATTTGAATTGACATCCTGTCTGCTAATGTAAATTACCTTTAATTCAGCCGCGTCGAGCATCTTGTCCTGCAGCAGCGACCTGATGCAGTTCCTCTCCATTCCCTCCTCCAGCTGATGCACCACGAGAAGCCGGTGCTTCAGCCTCATGCGCTCTATGCTCTCAGAGGTCACGCTCTGCCCGTACAGGCGGTACGACTCGTAAACCAGCTCTTGTATCCGGATTGTCTGTCCATACAATATAACGTGGTCCAGTGAGATACATTTTATAATTTAGTAGACATGCTTATGTCTACAAAGTTTCATTATATTCGGTATATCCGTTTTGAAGAAATTTTAATTTGAAATTTGTATGGAGGTCTTCATATTACTCATAGTTAATGCATCTGGTAGTTCCGCTTCTGCCTGCTAGATGGTGTTACTTGATTTTTTTAAGCGATCTCCTCGCTTTCAGCATGTTTTGACTGCATAGTTAGAATTGAGGTTAGAGTAGGGTTCGAGTCCCGCTTCGGACAACACGTTGAACAGTTGTTTTTCTTTGTATTTTTGCCATCTAGCAGGCAGAAGCGGAACTACCAGATGCATTAACGATGAATAATATGAAGAGTGCAGCGTTACTTCACAATATAAAAATAGTAAATAATATACTTTATTGTACCAAGCTAATACACCGTCCGCACGTTGCCCCATCTTCCGAAAGAAATTGTATGCAGTATAACCTCTTCATGATTTCACTTGGTGAGTTAAAACATTTATTCTACTTTGACTTTCATAAAACTTGGAAAGTAAAAAAACCTGAAAAGGTCACCCTTACGTGTGACAATCTCACCTTCCTGGCGGGGCGCGGCTCGGTGGACATGGCCATGGCCTCGTCGTTGTAGATGCTGTCCAGGTACTCCGTCAGCACCTGCATCGCTTCTCCATCCTCCTCACACGCCAGCAGCCGATCCTTGTTCGCTTCTAGTATCGTTAACGCAACCTGCAATGAAAAATCAATGAGGAAGTTTCCTTTAAACGAAAATGCTATAAATATCGAGCTTATTTAACAGTTAAACTGTTCACGATACTACCACTGAAAGAATTGTCGTCGGAGCAAGGGGACTACCAATGAAGTCACTTTATAGCCTTTTCAAGAATCTAGGCCTGCCAAGATCGACGCTAAGCTCATACATGGGGAGAGCTTCAAAAGCGTCACTGAAGGCATCCTACAGCATATGGATAGGTAGCGAGAGGGTTGTCGAGAGCGGGACCAGCAATAACGATTCTCCACGTACTAGTTATCGCAGACTAGCTGACGAGGGTTTGCAGTGAGCCAAAACGTATTGCGCAAAGGAGTCTGGCGGCGCCGCCTCATGGTGCCGACCTCGATGGACACCCTTTTCTACTGCCAATGGGCCTGGATATGTTTGGTGAAGCCATTGAGTGCTGAGTTCAACACCTTCCTTCTTCTTTAGAGAATATTGAGGATTCATTGACAGGAAGTGAAAACATTTTGGTTCTGAAATCATCAATTTCTACTCTTTAGTGTATTACTGTACGTCTGTGCTTAATAAATGAATTCAAAAGATCAGACCATCGACGACCACGATGGATCTTTACATTCGGTACACAGCTCGATCTCAAATCAGTCAAAAGCTCAGTTTCGAAATTTCTCGTGATCAAACTCCATACAGTCGCTCAAAAGTAAAAGAGAGTCTTGACTCGGGAGTCAAGACTCCCTTGACTCCCTCTTGAGTCTTTTCAGAGTATTGGTAAAAATCCGGTAGTGAGACTTCCTACTTGGATAGGGCTACTACATAGTTTGTGTCTTTAGTGTTCTTGTTCAAAACAATCGTTAGTCCTTGTATTTCTGAGATCAATTGAAACAGAATGAGTATTATTGTGTAGATACGGATCCGGTACGCTGACGCGAGTGTTCCTGCAGCGAGTGTTCCAGCAGTGTCTCACGTACGATGGCGAGATGGACTACAAGACCTACCTTGACTTCGTGCTGGCTCTGGAGCACCGCAGGGAGCCCGCAGCGCTCGCGTACCTCTTCAGAGCACTAGACATTAACGGGCAGGGCTACCTCGACGCATTTACCTTGAACTACTTCTTCAAGGTATCATCAGCTATTGTTAATTCACTTGTGGATGCGGGCATCTACCAGGAAGCACCACCACACACCATCCCCACCTTTTCCCGGACACCTTTTACATGTTCTCCGTCCATCTGACTGAGGGACATCAAACCACACGTTAAATATAAATAAATAAATATAGACTTTATCTTCTTAGCAGAAGGTGGACTTATTGCCGGAGGCAATCTCTTACAGTCAACCTTTATACACTACAACACATTCGAATTGTTAGTTGAACAGGTTTCCTCAGTATCATTGAATCAGTATCTTGGTCGAATACATAGCTAACCTTTTTTGAATTAGCATAAAAATGATTGTTGAAACTACATATATTTTATTTGGTAAAAATATTTCAACGCCATAGCGATTGCTTTGCTTGTAAATGTGTCGTGTGATATGTACTAATTGTTTATACTTACTAACTTCTTAGGTATAACATTCTAGCCTAGGAAATTATTTACGATAGGAAAACGATCAATAAATTGAGAATTTTAATGAAATTGGCTAAATTTGATATACCTAAATATAGTCACTACCCAAAGCAGATAGGTAATTTTTTCAGACGTAAAGAAAATGTGAAAGCATAGCATCGTTCCTGCGATGCTCATAACAAACCTAATTTTACTAATTTTTGGTTATGTACAATGGAAGATACTTACCTACATTTAAAAAAAATCACATATTTATCTGAAATAAATAAACAAAACATCCATATACATGCACTCTAATCTCGTTTACGCAACTCATAGATAGCCCTATGTTTAGGGACTGAAAGATAAAGTACGTAGGAATTTATACCACAAATGTACGCACCTACGTAAACTCTATGTTTTCATATTATATACATTTGACACTCTTCAGACATCTTTATTGTATTCTCATACGCGTTTCATACGCCCGTATTTGCATTGTTATCCCTCCTTTCATGTGAGCCGTTGTCAGTTGAAAAACAAAGTAACTCCCTAATTCTGTTATCCGCCTCTAAAGAGGAAGCTAGGAGCAATGGTCCGAGAAAATATAATGGCTTAGAAAAATTACGGCGTTTCTTTTTGAGTGCCTGCAAATATAATAAGGGGCGCCTTTTTCACCTAGAGCTAACAACAAATCTAGAAATATAGGTATATAAGAAAAATTATGCTGGACTAATAAACAAATACATTTTGAGGTTTTCACCCATCTTATATTACATAATAATAATGAGATAAATAAATAATAATATTCTCACCCTGGCTGTGCGTTGTAATTGTTGTGGTTGTAATAGGCGTATACTGTAGTTCGTCTGACAGAGGGATGGTGGGGTTCAATCTCAACGAATTTTGCAAACAGCTTCGCCTAGTACATACATACATAGCGTCACGCCTTTCCCAGTGAAGTAGGCAGAGACAACGGATCTCCGCGTGCTAAGATATTTACGATGAAGAGGCATTTCACAACTAGCTCACTCATTCTTAGTCCACAATCATAATCTTTTAGATCAGCCAAGCAAATCAGATTAGGCAAAAATACTTTCAAAATAATCCTTCCATCTTTCTAAAATATTATTTTTATCCTTAAAACCAAATAAGACAATCCCTCATTGTTCCTGGTATCACTCATTTCGTTCGGGCCGTTTTCACCATTTTGCAAAACAGTTTTATATTAGTTAGGAATTTGTAAGAGAATCTATGGTCATTATTTTCCATCTATTCCCTTTTATTTCTTTGAAGATGTTATGACCTACGTATTATGACTAATTTAACATATTCACAATCATTTGCAGGCTAGCTTTGCTCGCCCAATCGTATCATATTTACTCCCTTTCAAAGGCGTGGTGCTGAACATTTTGCCTTACTTCAACCGAATTGTATATAAAAATTTTTTTTTTTAGAATACTTACAATTACATTATTTACAATTATTACGATAATTTTGTTTCTTTCAAAGCCCTGATTTTTTGGCTTGCTTCTCCCAAATATTACATAAAAATTTGCGGGGTCGTTTCGTCACCCAATTATTGCCGCCAAACAGATGGTTCATAGAAGATAAAATGCTCCCTCATCACTAAAAGGTTAAGCACCACCGCATTAAGCGTAACTGGCACTTCTCCGCCGCTTCTCTACTCTCTGTGCGTACAGGGTGCAGGCAGACGCGGAGCGGCCGAGGCTCCAGGGGAGGCATGTTAAGACGTTGCCATGGAGACAGCAGTATAATTTGGTAATACAATCCCCATTTCAATTCACCCACCCACCTACAGGGGACTGGTGGCTGTATCCTCTCTGCTGTGCGTGTAAGAGTGTAAGGCATATTAATATTCGCCTAGGTGAGTAATATATACATATGTAGGTGCGTATTGGTTTTACTATATATATAGGTAGATGCATCGGGTAACAAGATCAATAGGTATGTAAATTTATTCAGTAGAGTGTCAGATTAGCCGAGTGGGCAAGTCTACGCTTCTCAAGAGGGAGACCCGGGTTCGATCCCCACTGGGAGCACAATGTTTTCATTGTTATATAAGACGAAAAAAATATTTACCAAAATAAACAGAGAAAGTAGAACGCCGCGCCGAACAACCTACCACAAACAAATGCGTTATAAATATTTATGTACTTCCAGGGGTGAAATTTGCGTAAAATTTATTAATTACCCATTGAAGGAATAAGGTGGTAAGGAAAAATATTCACTAAAAATAAGAATGTGTTGTAGGTTAGGGTATGAAGGGTGACTGAAAGCAATTTCATGCGGCAATAAATTCGCTTACTTCTAAACCGAAAAGTTTATATTATTTAGTTAATCGTCGTACGCGCAAGCGTTCAAACATCGTCATGATAGCATAAACAAATTTAATTCTACATAAATTACATCTATTCGTGAATTCTTTATATTCACCTAGCTAAGACAATCTGTAGTACAAGTGACAAATTAAACAGTGACGCAAACAATTTAGACAAAACAATATCATTAAAAAAAATAACCCCTCGCAGTGACGTCATCTTCAGATGAAGATATCGAAAGACAAATGAAAATCGCAACACACGAAATGGGCCCTAATGAATTAAGTCGTCTTGCCATTAAAGCAATAAAGACCCTGTTGACATAATGACAAAGACAATAATCGCTTATTTGCACGGCGACAAAGAAACGACGACAAAGCACCCTCGAACAATCGCTGTTAATTTGTAACAGCTTTTAGAGCTTACGTGAAAAAATAATAAGCCTGCGGTTACACTGAGCGTCGATTCCATTCTGTTTTGATTGGATGTGTGCCCGTCACGGACTTAGGTTTATGTATTAAAATTCAATTAAGAAAAAAGAAAAAGTAGTAAAGTAGAAAAAAGACATAATATTCTACACGCCGATTTTGTAGGTAGATTTCATAGAATCTACCTATTGAGGAGTTCCGCATTTCAACCCAAAATTCCACTATATCTGCACTCAGGACAGTATTATATATATACATATATAACGAAATTTATGTACAAGTTGGAGGGTGATTTAATCAACAGATTTTAACCAAACTTGGAACAAACATATTTTTGGTTAGTATATCGGTTTAGTTTGCACATGGGCAAACATCGCGACCAATCAAAAGTTTTAAAAATCTTAAAAAGTTATTTCACGACATAATATCAACAAGCTATATACTCGTATAGTCGAATAGAGCTATACAATCTTCGCGCAGATTGTTTTTTTTTATATTAACACATACATACAACATAACGTTTTTATCCCTCCCCCCACGGCTTCCACCGACCCCGCACGCACCATCCACCGCAATAATAATTGAAATCTACCTTTCCGACTGGCTTGTCGGAACCGAATTTTTTTTATGAAATATTTTGAATATAAGGCATTTCGGAGGGGTTTCACACTCCTGGCTACGGCCTCGTGTGTCGTCATGCTTATCAACACACGTTTTCTGATGAATGTCTATGGGAGTCTACTCTAGTTTGAAAATAACAACTCTTTCCGTGCGGTTGAGATTTTCATAAAACAATATTTTTTCCGATATTACAATTCCCTTTTATTTGAGCCATCCATGAATGTTTATTGAATTTATAGAAACTTGTCTAACCGTGCTCTTTGATTATACATAAATATGCCGCGCTTATATAATTATTGATTTAGTTAGAAGGTATATTTGTCATTGGCGAAATTAAGACGTATAAAGTACTGAGACATGTACGAGTAGGTATGTAGGTACGTAGCTAGTACAATTTAACTGTAATTGACGCAGGTGCGAGTGATCGCGAATAATATGTTTATTGTCAATTAATTTAGTACTATTGTTATCGTTTACCCACAAGTTTCCATTGTTAAGCTGGTAACTATATAAGCACTATATCGACTTAAATACGTACATATGCACCACCTAAACATGTGTAAATTTCATGATACTCATTTAAAAACTTAATTTATATCTTATTTTAGCTTATCTTATTTATCAGCGTCATTGGCTCAGTGGTTACGGTATTCTGTATTCTATTACCGAAGTTAAGCACTGCGAGCGCGGTCAGGTCTTGGATGGGTGACCGCTTGACCGTTGACGCTGGTCGTGGTT
>WYDE02109721.1:0-11562 GCA_009867175.2 Adela reaumurella
TAAGGAGAGGGAAGGGACCTACAGTTTAACGTGGAATCCGAACCACGACCAGCGTCAACGGTCAAACGGTCACCCATTGAAGACCATTATTTCTTCTTCGTCACCCATTATACTTGGTTGCATATCCTGAGATGGAGATGTTCCGAGGGAGCCAAGGATATACCCCAATTATCTCATAGAAAAATGGTTACATAATGAAATGCAATCGCATGCAGGTCGTCAGCCTAATGGATGATTCACCCAGCAGGTGGACCGGTCGGCCTTGCTCGGCCTTGCCGCGTTGTCGGATCTCGAGCACTTATTAGTTCACTGAGCTTATCACGTGCTCACTCACCTCACCTCACCTCACTCTCGATAGTGGCGTCACGGCCGCAACCGGTTGCTAAACCAAATGAAAATAGTCAATTTGCAAGGTCAATGACTGGAGCACTACCTCTGCTCCGCAACGGTGACTCTATACCTAAAGAACTAATAGAACTTGGTTGTCGTGAGCCCACAGTGCGTATCGTGGGTGGTTGGGTCTCGGACATTGAACCATCGGCCTTATTTGAGTATTTTCATCTTGAAAATACTCAAATAAAAAGTATACATATACATTCATCTCTACATATTTTATTTATTAGAAAAAGTTGGAAGAAGTAAAGTAAAGTAAAGTAAAAATGTATTTATTTTCTCTTAATAATATGTACTTATAAAGTAGACACAACAAAAAAAAAAACAATTAAGAGAAAAAAGGACTTGGCACAGCATGTGTTGGGTAGGCAAGCCTGACCCAACGCTGAATTTAATCCTAGCCCTTTAAATTAAAAATTAAAAGTATACATATCTAAATAAATATTTAAATGAAGACCTAATAACTATAATATAACGCAAAAGAACAATAAAAAATTACATAATGATTAAAAACAAAAGAAAAAAATTATAACTCAAAAGAACAATAAATTTAGGTGATATAAGAAGCAGAATTGAAAACAGACAACGTACTGATGAAAATGGTTATTATGTTGAAAACATGTACGCAAGCTGTAGCGATTTCTATATGAAACTAAAAGAAATTTACGAGTATATGTATTTTTTTGCAAAAGCGACTAACTCCGGGGAATTTGCTTCCTCGTAGAGAATTACCGCAAATTGACTAGATAAGAAAACGCGTAATGATGAGAACAGTTATCAAATTAAAGCCGGTTCATTACGTGCTTCGATTTCCTCCATATGGTCATCTCCGGCGGGAAACTTTCCTCTTGTAGGTTCCGACATACAAGTACGTCATTATCCCCTAGTTGTACTGGTATAATCAACGACTCTTTTTCATTTGTACAATACCCCTTGGGTGTTCTCTTACCTACGTGTAGGATTTGAAAACCTTTACCATGTAATTAACTAGAGAACCTAAAATGTTGTTTCTTATGTATACGTGCAAGACGCAAAGCTTTGAATTCTCAATGATCTCACGAGTTTCAAGGAGACTACAACACGTGAAATGCTTTGTTGGAATTTATTTCTACAATTATTTTCTGGGGAGTAGTTATAACTAGAATAACTAGAAAGTGGTAGAATATCTTATTGGCACCTAAAGACATTACTAACTCCAGCCTGCTGCACCCCAGCGAGAAGTTCTCCCACGACGGTGTAAGAGCGAACGCACTAGTAGTAACGTTATCATTGATCAGGATTTCAGAAAGACATGCTCCAAGACAGGTGGGAAAGTGAGATAATCGACCGTCTTACTCGTATGTTTCAAGACAATATTGGAGTATGGGGAAAGATACTCCAATATTTGGACTCCAATATTACGGTGCTGGAAATTTTTGAAATGAGCGTTGCTGCGTGATTTCTTCTTTACAGATGGCTTTAATTTGTCTTTTTCATTGTCGAACGAAAATAAATGTATTCTGGTGCTTTTTTTAATCGTCTCATTAATAATACTTTATTTTATATTATTTTTCAAAGCACACCAACAACATTAAAAGAGAAAAAAAAGAATTAATTAATCTAATACAAAATTAAAACTAAAATAAATGAAAGTAATCTAAGTAATCCTAAATAATAATAATTCTTGTAGTAAGGTATATTTCTTGAGAAAACGGTAAGAGCAAGGGGATAGTAATTGCGTTTAGCTTCGTACTAGAATACATTAGGTACTGAGAGAAACAATTATATAGCACTTTCAACCATAATATCAGATGCGGAATTCGCATAAACGAGTAGGTAGGTGATACTAGTATTTTTTGTGAGCTAAGGGTATACAATGAAAATTTCCATATTCATCTAGTAAACACTACACTATTACCTACTCTTGAAAAAATCAGTTATACCTAATAACGTCGTGAATATTGCGAAAGACTTAGATATCAATAATACAGTAGGTACTAGAACAAAATAAAGTAGATGTAAATTGATCTTTTAGTACACAAAGAGTCATGTCGCGACGACAATGGACGACTAGGATTCAAGAGACGCCAGTCCGTGGGAAGTTGGAATTCGTTTAAGGTTTTTGTGAAGCAATCGAGCGGCACAAATGTGGAGTTGGCGGTCGATAGTCCGATCGCACGGCGATGACCATCGCGATTTAGATGTGAATGATATGAAAAAGCCAGCAATTGCCACAGCACATGCTGCAAAAACTTACGAATTGCAAAACATTTCTGTGTGCTCGTCGGAGCAGTGAAAGTAGAATTGACTTTTTCTCCCGTTAGTGCTTAAACGCACAAACTTGCTCCAATTCAAGTTATGAAGGCATGTCGAAAGTTGACATGGTTGATTTTACAGGGTCAATGCGAAACGCTACGAAGAATCCGTAAGAAAGCATGCATCCCGGCCCGACGCCATAGATGCGGTACCCCCACGATAATGACTCACCCAATCATATGCGCGGGAGAAAAAAGTGCATCGAGCGTCATTACGATAATATCGTTTTATGAATTACGAACGCAGCCAAATGATGATTGATGCAAAATATAGGAAAAAACTGAACGTGGCAACAGCGCGGTCGCCTTGATGGGCGAGGCTTGACATGGGCCTCGCGGACTGCACCGGCCGTGTAGCGGAGAAGTCGTTGCGCCATTCGTTGTCATGCAGGATCTTTCGTTCTCGGTCAACGGCCTACATTAATGGGAAGTTTACGTCACCTTATTATTTTCCGGCCGTGAATGTGTCTCGGTCTCGAGTCGAGGTATTGGCTCGCGACCGGCGCGGCGGCGTCGACCAATCAATTCGTCACGAGCTGTCGTCGACGACGCCTTCTAGTTGTACACTTCTTTAGTTAAATCACTGTCTTGCTTCCGGATCTCATAGTCGATTCGTAAACTGACGACAGTGTCCACTACATTTTAGACAATTTTGATGAAATGTTAAATTCCATCTTCCATTATTGTTATAGGTACCTATAGGTATTTTTATATTAGAGGATTGAGTGCCTTCGTACACTTATCCATTCCATGCATCATGAACTGACCCGTTTACGAGGTTCCAAGACATGGTTTGGCCTAAGTCGAATTCGCCTGGCTGTAAATTATCAATTCCATGCTCGCCCAGATCCTGTCTGTTCGCTCACGATGTTCGGTGTTGGTACGTCGTAGAGCAGCCACAATTAAGTAACCTCGTCCATCGCTCTCATTGTAGCGAGGGTGCAATTACCTTAGAGCGCCGCTTTTGCTTTCCGAAGCCGCCGCCATCACGAAACTAGGGGGCACGGTAAAGAATGATGTAGAGATTGTGCCGTCAAGACAACGGCGTTGAGCGATAAATATGTTGGAGTTAGCAGCATATAATCTGGACAAGAAGATTGGACACAAGGGATAAGTAAAACACAAAACTGGACAAGTAATGAGTATCCACAAGTACCAGTAATTTTCAAAACCCAACTATAACCTCCATAAAAAAACATAGTAAGATTATCAAGTACTCCTAGCAAGTAGCAACAATTCTATGAATACTGATTGCCAATGTGGATTGCAAATTAAAATAGTAATTTACTCGGACTGAACAGAAGAGTAATAAGGTTAGTGATTCAGCACCCACAGAAGTGATTCACTGTGGTCACCACCGATCATTATTTCCGATTTGCAATAGCATAGTTGTTGAGGAGAAATAAAACGAAGTGAGCATCGATGAAATCATACCTTGGTCGTCGTAACTCTAGTCGTGTGCAATGGACGGGTTCCATCCAAGGGAGTAATGTGTGGTAATTACTGTTGGATGGGAGTCCAAGGGATTGGTCACGCCATCCCGTGTTCAGAGGCCACTCACAGGCGTAATCTCGTATCGATTATGATGCGCCTGAATACTGCAATCAGGCTGCCACACTCGCCACAAGGGCCAAGGGGGATTATTTGTCTTGGATGATTTTGGTTTCTGGATGAAGTAACGTGAGTTGTATTGTACGCGTTTAATATATGATTATGACTTTGACCTTGGAATGGATAGCGAATACTTTGCTAGGATAATGAATGTTCTTACGTGGTTCACTTATGTTTTCCTTAGTGCTTATTTTTATCGCCAATTACTTTAAGTATCGATCTTTCATTATACATAATTATTCATATCATGCACATTAACAGAATGATCGTAATCTCATCAGAGTAGTCTGATTTGAGAGGTCTTGCAGTCTTTTTTGTTGCCTTTATTTTGATGTAAATATTCTATTCGGAATGTCCTGTTCTCTATTCTGGATCTATTATTTAGCCTCTAACAATTATTTCTTTTCGCAGAACCACCGTCAACGAGCGCGCTGGGAGGTAACGAGTTGCCAGTGACCATCGATCATCAGCAGGACCCGACCATAGCGAGTAATCTCACCAGGAACGACGCTAACTGCGACAAAACCGGAACCTGCTATGACGGTCTGTTTTGGCTCTAATACTCTTCTTTGAGTTATGCATCTATATTTTCTAGTTGTTCCATGCTGATTGATTAACTCTTAACGGCCTGACAAGAGCCGATTGGGTTCAGCTCAAGAAGGCACTTAAATAAATATTTCTCGTTCGCACCTTCACGTTTAAGTAGTAGTAGTTTTTCATTTGCCTGGATCATTATGAAGGGAAAATTATAGCTCCGAGTCAAGGACGGGCAAATAAATTATATTGTCAAGTTTTATTAACATTCACCACCTATTATGTTCCACATTATAGGGTATGCAATATTCTGCTTACAGTATCAGTGAACTGCAAGGACACGCGCATCGCCGTTCAAGTGCGCACCAATAAGCCGTTCAATGGCAGGATCTACGCGCTCGGTCGCTCCGAGACGTGCAACATCGACGTCGTCAATAGCGACCTGTTCAGGCTCGACCTCACTATGGCTGGCCAGGATTGCAACACACAGAGTGTTGTGAGTACATCAACCAACTGGATGATTTATTATAACATTTCAATTTCGATATCTTGAAGCTTTTCTGGTTTCCTTGTTGTAATACGAGTAATAATGAGTTTTAGCCAAACAACGACTATGTCAGCTAAACTCTGCTTTCCTGCTTTCTGATTTTTTGTTAAATCTTGTAAAGTTGCATTATATTTGCAGTTTTTAGTTTTCTGACACATTTCAAGCATTCTTCAATGATTGAATTTAGATTCGAAATCAAAAGATTTTACTCCTACATTTGCATTGCATACTCATATACCAATTTTTTTTTAAACTAATGCATCAAAATATTTCTTCAGACGGGCGTGTACTCAAACACGGTAGTACTGCAGCATCACAGCGTGGTGATGACTAAAGCCGACAAGATCTACAAAGTCAAGTGCACATACGACATGAGCTCCAAGAACATCACCTTCGGAATGGTGCCCATCAGGTCAGTTGGCATTCCCTACGTATACTTCTTGTGGGAATTTCACCAATGCTTGTCCTTTCTTCACACGTGCAAAACTAAAACGTTGCTTTTGCAGTGATACTGATGACCGGAGTTGGTCCAACTAGGTACGTCAAAGATGGGAAATTGAATCAGTCAAACCACCAGATAGACCTAAGTGGTATCGTGGATCATGGCTTAATTTTTTACGTGTGGGGAAATCCTTAATATTTTTTTTTCATGGAATGTCTATGTAACCAAAGTAGACGACTTTCAAAGTAAGATATTTATCTTTTCTTGATCAGTTACCATTAGTATGTTCCTTTCAACATATATTTTTTTGGTGTGTACAATTCCTACTCTCCGGTACCTATTAATGTCAGCATTATATAATTATAGTGAGTTTTTCTCTTATTTATTTCTGAAATATTCTAAATTAATGACGTCATCTCTCTTTCACCTTCAATCTTCTTCACGCTTCTTTACACGTCGTTTGAAATGTTTTAAGAAATACTAATAAATAAAAATGTGTTAATGTTACAATTCTCCAACTGGAACATATTCATATTGCGAAACATATTCCAAAACATAGTAATAGTAGAAACTAATTTATATTTATAGAAGAAGATAGTAAAAAATGTTTGGTAGGTACAACATTGCACTTAAACATAAGTTGCTAAGCTTGCGTTTTGCACACAAAATTTAAGCATAAAATAAGTAGTTATATAAATCAATAAGAGAAAAAAAAACACAAGTTTAACCAAAATTAACACAGTATTTATTTCATACATTTGGAGTCACTGCGCTCCTTCTACGGACTACTGCTAAAAAATTGCTAAATAAAAGTAAACTCTATTGTGGTGTAATACATCTTACATTACTTTACAACAAAACCAAGCAGCCGTGCGATAGCAATGCGTGTCCCGCTCGTACGTACATATTAATGTACTAGGGTAAACAGAAAATAATGTCCTTACTTTTAAGTTTTCCATAAAAACATTTTAATTAATTTTTTCATCATAATAAATACTTCAAATCACTTAATTATATAGGTATATAAAAAAAAATAAACATGAATGTAACATAAAATTTATTTCACGATCTTTGATCTATGTAAACAAATTTGTTAACGAATTATAAATAATGCTTCTATATTAGCAGCAGATTTTTTTTAAATTTTATTTGAGTTAAAAAATTATTTACATTACCTTTGGCAAAAATAACAATATCGGGTTAGTGAAAAATATATATCTTAGTATAACATTGAACCTTTTTGCATTCAAAGGTTATTTAGATTACTTAGTGTCAAAAACATGATGTAGAACGTTTTAATATTGGACCGGCATTGTGTCCGTAAATGTACAAATATTTTGGTTACCCTAATTAGAAAGAGATGCAATTCTCTAAACATAATACTCTTTCGTCACACTTTTTGAAAGTATACCATGGTAGACAGTACATAGCAAAAACTACACGTAACACTTCGGTAAGTAATGTACCTACGTCCTAAAGCAGAAATGCTGTAACTACCGATTTAAAACTTTATGTAACTATGCATCGTCGCGATTCTATCATCGCTCATAACTCGAAAACGACTCCATCAATTCACACGGATTTTCGTTGGCGCATTCTGTAACAATTGGGAGTGGTTTTAGGCTTACGTGCCATCGCGGATTTTCTTTGGGGGTCTGAGCAGTAAGTAAACATGTTTCACACGAGCGATTTTGGGGCGTAATAGATAACCCATTGTTCCACCTATCCGCCATTATATTTGTCTAAACATACGCTGAACACCCTGTACAACTGATAGTAAATGATTTGCACGTTTGTTCTCTCACATGCACAAACTCAGTTAAAATTAATTCTTCATTCATGGGTTGGGAATTCAGGTACTGATATCCTTCTGAGGTTAATGTTGAGCAGTCTAGAAAGTCATTATTCTTGACGCTTCATTCGGCGAATTGAAAATCTCAGATGTGAAAACTGTGTCGTACTGACCTAATAAATAATTTAAGGAAAAAGGAGAAAAAAAAAACAAAAAGAAAAATTGAGTCATTCGCCCTACTGGCCCTACGCCAGCGTATTATACATAATACTTACCCGTACGCATATTAGCATTGCCTATTACGCGAGTTTTTGATTTTTTCTGGTAAGTTTTAATCCTTACAAATTTTGGTTGACTTTTTGACACGGATTTGTAAATAATTTCATCTTCTTCACGAAACAAAAAAATTTACGGTTGTAACTAGACTTTTTCGCGCGCCGAGGCGTCGATCTTCGACCTTGACATAAACTCAAATAACTCGTAAACCAATCTAGTTATTTCAGTCAAATTTCTTGTTCCGTAAAAAAGAAGAAATTATCTTCAAATCCGTGTCAAAAAGTCGACGAAAATTTATAAGGATTAAAACTTAGCATAAAAAATAGCTCGCCAAATCAAAAACTCGCGTAGTAGACAATGCTAATATGCTACCAGAACCAGCCAAACGAAGCCTCAAGGATAAGACGCTATATGCTAAATGAAGTTGATCTGATTGTGATAGAATGTCTCATGTTCTTCCGCAGAGACCCGGAGATGATTTCTATCACTGCCGCTCCTGAAGCACCGCCTCCGCGCATCCGCATCCTGGACGCGAGGCAGAGAGAGGTGGAGACAGTGCGCATCGGAGACAGGCTCACATTCCGCATCGAAATACCGGAAGACAGTGAGTATCCAGAACACTGTCACCAATATTGATCACCAGATTGAATACCAATTGATTTGATCTGATTTCTATGCCATTCTACGCACTCGGGTTAACGGCTTTAAGCAGCGAATTCTTAGCAGTCGGAACTCCATAGTGTCAGGATTGGCACAGTGGTGCTATAATGAAATATTTGCGCACTGGAAAAATGTTATGACGGGATCTTGTTTTATTTCTTTCGTAAACTTTTTTTTTTTTTTGTAAAATGTGTTTGTAGTTGGAAATGTATGTCTGAATCTTGGGTCTTGAGTCTGAAAAATAAACGTTTTATTTAATTTTATTATAATATAGTATAGTTTGGTTTAATTCCAAAGAAATCGCACCAGATGATGCCATAAAAAACCGTCCGAGCTGTGCTGTCAAATAGATTTGAATATGCACTCTCCCAAAACGCGCACACTGTCCCATTGTACCTATGTACGTGTTCTTCAAAACAGTTCAGATCAACGATTGCTGGTCAAGAAACAACCCCATTGAGTTGAGTCATCATCAAGACATAGTATAACTTAGCTGCTAGGAGTTTGATGATTTTTTTTCTAGCGATATATCCAGGCTGCCTTATTTCTTGTGTGTAAAAGACGCCGCCAAGATATAATCTTCGGGAACAATTTTTTTTTCTAACGATGGCTTGTCTTCGTTGTCGTCTTCTTTCTGTTACCAATACTTACTTAGGTACTTATTATTCGTGTTTAGAATGTTGTTACTCTAAATTCATACAATTCGTGTTCGCAGCTCCATATGGCATCTTTGCACGAAGCTGCGTGGCGATGGCGAAGGATTCCAAGAGCACCTTCCAGATCATCGACGATGAAGGGTACGAACTCTCTAATAATTATTTCTTAAATTAGGGAATAATCTTATCAAAAACCCCAAATTTTCTTTCTAGATAGTCAAGATGATAAGTTAGAAACTAAAAAAATTTAAGAGAATGATGGAATGGTTTTCGATGTCTTAATAATTCTTAAACTAGACGAACAGTATATATCATACCAATACTGAGAATTTGAAATAAGTAACCACCCATCAGAAGCGGGATTACCATCCGAGTGTCCATCACGGCAACCACTAATTTATAATTGTCACATTCCCAAATTGTCTTTCTAGAAATCTAGATACTAGTATTAATACAATAAGATAGAAACTCGAAAAGTTGAAGAGAACGATAGGATAGGCATACCTGTACTGAGAACTTGAAATAAACAACCACCCATCAGAAGCGGGATTTACATACATACATATCATTCACTCCAAATCCCGAAAATCGGGGTAAGCAGAGTAATCGGTGTTGTGCTGCAAGAACTCCGGTAAATTACAGCACAACACCGGCCACCACGTTTCGCAAGGTATTCGAACAAGATATCAAGCGGGATTTCTAACCGAGTAAGCATTGATCACGAAAAACCACTGAGTAATTTGTACTTGTACATTAAAAACATGTACATTGCGTTTCAGATGTCCGGTGGACGCGTCCATCTTCCCCGCGTTCAGCCCGGACGGCAACGCGCTACAGTCAGTGTACGAGGCGTTCAGGTTCACAGAGTCATACGGCGTCATATTCCAGTGCAATGTCAAGTACTGCCTCGGACCTTGCGAACCGGTTAGTAACAAGTCATTTGTACAAAATCTTCACTACTTTCTTATTATGGCCAAAGTATTTTATTTTCCTAGCTGCTAGCCCCTAAGCCAGGTGAACGAACATAATTCACAATTGAAAAAAAAAATAATTAAATTTTCTATGCAAATAGGTACACACATAGCCAGTGCCGGATTAAACCTCGTGGAGGCCCTTATTAGGCTTCCGAAATACTGGGGCCCTCACTAGCAAATTACAGTGCGACATAAAATAGTAGAAAAGAGAGAGTAGATAGAGAGAGTAAAGTAATTACATCATTTTTCGAGCGAAGCGAGCTGGAAATTTTCTATGAAATATTCGGGAGATTTATCATTTGGCGAGCGAAGCCAACCCGAATATTTTTTTTATGAAATATCGGGAGGATTAAATAAAAAAATATCAAAACTATAATATAATTACAACATTGGGCGAGCGAAGCGAGCTCGAAATTTTTTAAGAAATTTGGGGAAAAGTACGACAAAATCATCACGGCGGCGTGCCTTTCGAAGGAAGCAAACTACTGTAATGTATTAATTTCATTGGGCGAGCGAAACGAAACCGATTTTTTTATGAAATATTCGGGACAAGTAGTAAGTCAAAATAATCAGGGCGGTGTCTTTGGGATGAAGAAAACCATCGAATGATTATACATATAACTGGGCGAGTGAAGCGGGGCCGAAGTTTTTGAAGAAATATTGGGGAGAAGTAATATAAAAAGCGATGTATATTTTCAACCAACCATTATTTTGATCAATGTCGCGGGGCCCCTAGATGTCACGGGGCCCCTAGGCGCCAGCCTACTCCGCCTATATGAAAGATCCGGAACTGCACATATCTGCATACATTACAGCAAATATATAGATTGTTAAAAAAAGTTATTATAAAGTTTATTTAAGTATTAAGAAGATTTGCGTCAACATCATATTTTCGAAGAGTTCCTGAGCTGTCTTCAGAAGATGAACTCGCCGCGAAGACTGGCTGCAAAACTGTTTTTTTTTTAATATCACCGGTATGAGTGTTAGGATACCGTAATTCTAGATAAGGACTATTGAACGACTCTTTTTACTTTAATGTAAAAGGCGAGCGTCGTCTATGACATTCGTTCCTATTTAGAGACTGCAAATGCCATGTTAGTCAGGCAGCCCTTGCATTTGAAGGGAAATACTTCCACCAGGAGAACAATTCAGTAATTTAATCACACCTAGTCTTGGAAAATATAATCGTGTAATCTGATAACAAAGCACACATTTGGCTAATTTTACTTATGTAAATATTTAATAACTTTTTTTTTATTTTTTTTTTTATTGAGAGCGCGACATATGGCGCCGAGCCACCCTGAAGTAGACTAACGACGCCCATGGACATTCGGTTTTAGCGGGGGTTGCGAATGCCATGCCGGCCTGACAGGTGCCTATTCA
>WYDE02109832.1:0-17518 GCA_009867175.2 Adela reaumurella
GAATGTCTCCGACACCCACCATACTCCCCGGACCTTGCTCCAACAGATTACCACTTTTTCCGAAATTTGGATAACTTGTTGAAAGGAAAATAATTCCATTCTGATGAGGCAGTCAAAACCGCCATCAAAGATTTTATTGACTCTCGCTATTACAATTTTTTCAGCAAAAGGAATCAATGAACTACCTATAAAATGGCGAAAGTGCATACATAACAACTGTACTTTGATTGATTAAATATAAAATTTCATAATTTTTTTTTTTCATTTTACTTTTTCCATTAAAACGCCAATTTCATATGTAAGGACCTAATACATAGGTATACAATCTTTTTGTGAATGCATATCGCTCGTAAGTAGGCGAAGGAAAAAATATCACTAGGGCTGTCAATAAAATTTACAAAAAAATACATACTTACGGAATAAATTGGTATTAAGAAGAATTCATTGTTTTATTTTAAAAGAAAATTATTTTTACCGATTGACCTACTCGTAGCTCCACGTACACCGCCCTGTTATCACGAGAAATTCATTATACATTATAACAATCATTTAGGTTCGCAAAATAAAACCACATAATTTTATTTAAAACCATTTTAATTAAATCTTTAACAAAAATATAACATAACAAGCGTGCCCAGTCTTTGGATTCGTTAAGATTTGTGCTAATAACAAAAGTATAAAAACCGGTCAGCGGCCTCTACTGAGCTCTCCTACCGGTAACAAAAAATATAAAAATGGCACAAAACATTTTATTCTACTTAAATTCCTTAATTACTACAGGAATGATATGACTTTTATGTAGTTACTTATACCATTGTGTTACAATCCCAAAAGAGGGTGATTCTGTTCATGAAAGTGAACGTTTTTTTTCATTTATTTTCCCTATCTATTTTTCCCAATGTCTGATTGGTACTACATACTAGTAAGACCACGGGACCTCAGTAAAGCCCTTGTGCCGTCCCATATTACATAGTAGTATGACGGGTCTTATAGTTTCATCCTGGCTGTGCCTTATAGTTAAGCATCTGTGCAGTAAGATCTCGTGATCTCCAATCAACGAAATTTAGCACACATCTTCATGTGATTACTAAGAAAAAATCAGAGACTGCTTTTCGCGTAATGTGATGTCTTCTTTTTAGTTTTGTTTGGAAAAAAAATTCGCAGGGTACTCAGGACAGCCTTTAGCTTACTAATTTTTGTTTCTCAAGACGAAACAAAATCCAACAACTAGCCAGCGCAGCGGTGCCAACAGCGTTCTTAGATAAAATACAATTTATGTTTGGCCCGTCCCCTATATCACGTAGTGCGACGAGTATAATATAATCTCATCCAGGATATGCGTTTATTGTTATTTATTATGAAATGTTCACGTTTTTTGATATGGTCATATACTTTGGAACCACTGGTCGTAGACCCATCGTGCTGGAATTTCTCGTCGAGATCCAGCCACCTATTGCGGTCAATTAGGTCGTGCTCAAATAATAATTGTAAGAAAACAATAAATATGTATGTAAAAAAAATATATGAAATGCTATTTATTATCAGACACAGAATCACCCTCGCACGTTAGTTAAAAAATGTATCACCCTAAATAAAACACTATGTAATGAGTGGAGTGTTCATTTGAAATTTCAAATAAAAACTTTAGGTTATTAGAGTAATATGCAATCTGAATCAACATATATATAATCAGCATATATTAGTATATTTCATCTGCATATATTTGCCATGTCCTAAGAGACAAATAAGAGATATGGAGTATATGACGCTGAGATAAATTAATGAATACGCATGATATAAAAATATTTATATAACGACAATTTGGAAAATTCAAGAACTCACTTATGCTTATATCAGTCTGTTAAAATAAATCTTCGCTTATATCTAAAATGTCGTACCAAATTTTAATAGTATTGATTTTTTTTTTAAAACACTGGTAAGCTTCACTTTTCACAATTAAATTATATAAAATTCATTCTTTTCTTCATTTCCTAGCGCCTTAACTAGACCCCTAGCCAGTTGAACTTTAGCCCTTTTCATGCCCCAAAGCACAGGCTTTACATTCATTAAGGCGCGTAGGGAAGCCACCTGTATATGTTTGAAGAGTTAGCCCGGAATAACTAGACCAGCAGGACTCTACTGCAAAATATGAAACAATTCTTTGTCTATCGATCATACTCATCTTGTTGTAAAATATTATTATTTCAATACAAACTGTCGATTTTTCGATTTTTTCGATCTTTCCTTCTCCGTGAACTTTGTATGCAAAGTCTTCAAAGTTCAAAAATTTCAAAAATGAACCTTCGTATTTGTATAGAAAATGATGACATTTTATAACAAAAACAGTATGGAAGACAGACAAAGAATCGTTTTATATTTTGCAGTAGATTCCATCCCTTGGACTGGTCTAGTTACATATATAAGGCTAATTTTTTTCAAAATACATTTGTTTTACATTGACTTTTAGATAATTTCATTAGGGTTACGGAAAAAAAAGATTATTGATGTAACTTCACTATTTTACGAAATATTTGAGGTTATATCTAGGCTGGCGCTCAAAGCCGCGAATGCTTAATTGGATATACGGCAAATTTTTTTTCAAAATACATTTGTTATATATTGACTTGTAGATAATTTCATTAGGTTTACGGAAAAAATAAAGATTATTGATGTAACTTCATTATTTTACGAAATATTTGAGTTTATATCAAGGCCGGCGCTCAAAGCTGCGCATGCAAAATTGGGAACTAAGAGGTTACTCAAATTTATAAAATTATGGGATTCAAAGGTTAATATCATTATTTTTAATTGTAAGTTGGTTGTATTTATTTTTTATTTTTCACATATTCTCGTAGGTAATTGATTTCTTCAGGATGTGCTAGATTATTTTTATAAAAAATTACATTTATTCATGATTTCATTATATCTTTAAATGTTCTGAAGTTTTCGTTCTAAGCTCGAACTAACTTTCCAACTAGCAAGGGGTATTCCTAATATTTTCAGTCTGTGTTTCTATTAAATGCCTACTAATGATACTTTATAAGCCTCTTAAGATTTTTATCTATTTATCGATGATACCTATAGCCTTCTTCATTTCATCTTCAACCGTCCGAGTGTCTTCTAAGAAGCTTGCTTCTTCAAGGTATGTGGAATCTGAAAAGAAATACAAATAATTTTTTTTTACAACTACAAAATCAAGATTGGAAGCGTGCTCCGACTTCCTTCACTTTCGCGGTTAGCTCAACAATCTTAAATCGAAGCAGGGTGAATATGTTCTTAAACAATCTCCAAAAAAATGTCTTCCTTGCGTAGAAAACTGCATCAATTTCCGAAGAGCCCTGTTAGAGATAAGTGGTAACAGCAAACACACACATGCACCCCCACACACTTACACACACACACCCACACCCTATCTCTCACCCAAATTATTATACAGTAAAACCCTCTTAATACGATTCTCAAGGAGTTGGGCGCAAAAATAGTTTTAAGCGGGAAGAGTAAAATATACATTATAGACACTTTAGAATCTGTTTATTCTATTTCTTACAACAATCTGTTAAACCTAAAACCTACGTACCTACATACATTTAAAAAAAATTATAAATCTTTCTAATCATTTACAGATTAAAAAATGAATCCATCTTCTGTTGACGTCGGGTTTTCGCTGTTCTAGTGCTACACTGGTGGTTGGAACTGGCACTTCTTCGACTTCGGAAGTATCGTTTTCGTTTTGATGTTATTGACCAGTGTTGTCGCTGATTATGTCTTCTAATGTACGCGATTCAGTTGTAGCGATGTTGTTGTCTACAGAAGCGTAGCCTGGAAACTCTTGAAGAATTTCAGGCTCAGGGTCGAGAAGAATAACCTCCATTTCGCCATGAGCGATAAAGCCAGCTTTTTTGAAGCAATTTGCAATGGTTTCAGTTTTAACTGCTTGCCACGATGCTGACACATAATGTAGGCATCAAGAATGCTTACTGTTTTCTTACTGTCAGGGTTTTGGATCGGCGATGAGTGGGAACAAATTAAAAGACGTCTTAAGCGGGATTTGGGGTCGTATTAAGCGGTGGGACCGGCCTAAAAGAAAGTATTATGCGGGAAATCGTATTAAGCGGGTTTTACTGTACATTTTTGAACTTCAAAATATTTGGAAAAATATTTTAACATTTAATAGGAAGTATTGTGAGGCAATTCTTGAGTGAAAGAAGTAATAAAAATACAGTGAACACTTCATTTTATGATAGATTCATTTCTGTAAATCTTTTGAATAATCAAACATAATTTAACCGCTCAGTCTTGTTGACAATTTGTTAGCATAATTATTTATATGAATAAACATTACAGTTACAACACTCGCAAATGGCCCTATCCCATGTGCTCTAAGATTG
The DNA here is from genome assembly GCA_009867175.2 of Adela reaumurella. Lineage (NCBI taxonomy): Eukaryota > Metazoa > Arthropoda > Insecta > Lepidoptera > Adelidae > Adela > Adela reaumurella. The sequence continues at coordinate 4,389 of WYDE02109832.1, forward strand.
TTAATTTGGTGTTTTTATAAAAAAACACACATAGTTACAAAATGTTACATTATCAGTGAGAGAATAACATGAGGCAATTGCTAGAGATAGCACAAGGGAGTATTAAAAAAGCTCAATGTTTTCACTAAGAGCATGTTTACACAATAGTGTAAAATATTGTGAAATGAAAAAAGGGTTTTGAGATTGTTTTTGTCTTGTATTACAATGTTGTAGTCGGTACTTAGAGGTGCCGGTCTGCCTGCTTGTTTGTGTGTGTGTCGACCGGTTCATTAATAAATTTGCACTGTTGTCGTGTTGATGTGCTCATGTTTTTCATTATGTTTATAGGCTTGTACGTCTCTGTTAGATTCGTGGACACCCTACGTGCGAACTCGTTGGGTGGCTGCGTGTGTAATATTATTGCTGTTTATTGGCAGAATCATTTACACCCAGGTAATGTATTATTGTGTTATTATCTTCTTACTGTCCACACACACACAGACATAACGGCATTAAGCACGTTTGTACTTGGGAAATATTATTTTAAATTATTATATACATTAATTTTTATTATTGTTGTATTAAATTTTTAAACTAATTCTTTATTCGCTGTTTTCAGGGTTGGTATATAGTGACGTATGCCCTTGGAATATACCATTTAAATTTATTCATAGCATTCCTCACCCCAAAGATCGATCCGGCCATGGATTTTGATGGTGAGAAAATAATTTTTTTTAGGTCTTTCCTGAAATCGTGTATGTGTCTGACTATGCAAGCTTAGTTAATTTTGAACATTATACCAATAAATAAGCAAATAAAACTTAAAATGTCACTGGTGATACTGCATTACCAGTTCACCTCTGACTAATTGGATAACTGTGTAAGGTCTAAGGATAGCAACATTGAGATTTCGCGCCAGAACAAATATTATTAGCTTGTTTTTGTATAACCGTCCTTTGGTTTCGTCCTACTATTTTTACTGCGTAACTAATTATAATCACATTTATCGGTGATACTGTGTAACATGTAATTTCAATACCGTGTAAATTTGAATGACAGTAGCAAATGGCATATGAATCAGCACGTCTATTACGAGTTAAAGTGACAGTTTCGCTTCACCGTGTTGCATACTAAATTCTAGCGATTATCACGAGTGAACAACACGGCTTTAACTCGTAATAGACGTGCTGAAGTTACTTTGATAAACGAATTCCACGTAAATACCAAACTGAGTAGATTTAATGAAAATGGAACAAAACAAGTACCTAAATTAAAAATTTAAAATGCAAGTTGAAATGCACTCGTCATGTAAGCCAGAGTTTCCGAGTGTAATCCTAGGTCCGCACCGAGGTTTTTTATTTATTTTAAATGTATTTCAATATTTAAAAAGTTTGAGCAATCTGCGTGCGAGCTTAGCATGAAAATTCAAATAAAATGGTTTAAAAATACTGTACATACTAGAATTTTTTATTATCTTTTGTACAGATAGTTCAATCCACAAAGATGCGCCCTACTACTTTTTGTGCGGAGGGGCGCCGCGGTACGTGCGGCATGAGGAGAGTTTGGCTTGAGCCAATGCACTCATATTTTCAGTAGTGTGTAACGATAAAACTAACACACTAGCGGCAGGCTGCGCACTTGCACTGTAAGAGATTAGTAGGAAGGGTAGGTCGCGGCTTCGTGGCTTAAACTCACTGTAAAATTTTTGTTCAAGCAATTACGCGGTATTGCAATTTTTTTTATGGAAACTGATCAGTAGGATAGCCATCAGTAGGCTACTAAAACACCAGTTTTTGGTAGCAGTGATGTCAACCTTATACACCTTGGTGAATTAGGTAGGTGCCATGTCAGCGCTTCTCTTAAATGGAGCCAGCTACACTGAACTGGACGGAAAACACGAACTATTATTCATAGCCGCTTCGACCGACCTTCATTCAGTGCGGTGGTACCAACCCGGGCGGATTAAACCCTACCACAATGTAAGGAGAGGGAAGGGACCTACAGTTTAAGGTGCAATCCGGACCACGGCTAGCGTCAACGGTCAAGCGGTCACCCATCTGCGGTCTGACTGCGCTCGGCAGTGCTTAACATCGGTAACCGAATACCGAATGGTGCAACTACTGAACCACTGACGCTGATTTACAGGAAACGCGGATATGCAGTATATTGAAACATGACAATAGTTAGGTGTCCAAAATCTTTGTGGACAAACAAAATCTTTTTGTATTTAAAAATAAAACTTTTATTGTATTTTTAAATTTTGTATTTTTATTGTATATTGTGTTTTATTAATTATACAATTTTATAACCATTGATCCAGAGATCGAATATTCAAATGCATATTTACCTAAAGTCAATTTTGCCATAAAAGTATGAAGCGGCTTCTTAATTTTTTTTTTCATTAAATCCCGTAATGCCAGGAAACCCGTGAATGCACAATAATTAATTCATTTGAATTTAACACATTTTTTACGTAAGACGATGAATGGTGTATGTTAGTTAAAATAAAATATAAAATTAAAACAAATAATTGTCTAAATTTGCGGCATGTCTTGAGACCTACATAGCATGAGATAAATAAATAAAAATAAATATATACTTTTCTGCTTAGCAGAAGGCGGACTTATTGCCGGAGGCAATCTCATCCAGTCAACATTTATACACTACAACATTTTCGTATTGTTAGTGTATAGTTTTTCTTACGGTTTTTTCCTTCACCGGGGTGCATTGTAATTTTGCACACAAATTTTACCGAGATTTTAAAATCCAGAAAAATTGTGCGCATACCAGGTATCGAACCCACGCCCTCTCGGGTAAGTGGCGTGCGCTAACCAACTAGGCTACTCCACACCCACTAGACTACTCCGCATAGGGTTACGGAGTAGCCTAGTTGATGAGTGCACTTTTCTTACTCTAGAGGTCGTTAGTTTGATACCTGGTATGCGCAAAAATTTTCCGGATTTTAAAATTTTGATTAAAATTTGTGTGCATAATTACAATGCACCGGTGAACGAAACCACCGTGTGGAAACCAATACACTAACAATATGAAAGTGTTGTAGTGTATAAAGGTTGACTGTAAGAGATTAAGCAATAAGGCAATAAGTCCGCCTTCAGCTAAGCAGAAAAGTCTGAATTTATTTATATTTACATAACATTATTTAACTCCAACTCCATTATTAGGTATTATATGAAACTAAGTCTTCCATTTTACTGAATGCTTAACGCATAACTGTAGTGCTTAGCGTACCTCTCGGTATAAAATTGACCCAAACACTATACGCAACAGAAATAAATAGTTAAAAACGCAAGTTAAAATGAAATAAGATTGTAAAGCCACGTTTTCAAAATTTCAGGAGAAGACGAAAACGGCCCGGCCTTGCCGACGCGGTCGACAGAAGAGTTCCGGCCGTTCATCCGACGACTACCCGAGTTCAAGTTCTGGCTGTCGGTCACCAAGAGCACACTCATAGCGTTCATCTGCACGTTCTTCGACTGCTTCAACATCCCAGTATTTTGGCCCATATTAGTCATGTACTTCATCACTCTCTTCTGTATCACCATGAAGAGACAAATAAAGGTGAGACTAATAAATGTTTTTAATTTATTTTATTATTGTTAAGTTCTCCATGAATGAGCATCTCACGACGATGTGTTCGTGTCTACGATGATCACTGGTGTTGCCAGGTTTTATTTTTATTATATTCACTGGGGCCTCTCCCTTGTCTTACTCGTCAGGTCTGTACATGGATGCAAATGGGCCACACATGCGATATACAATTCAATGTACGTGAAACGCTTACAACTCAAGAATAAATCATCAGACGCTGAGAGTGTAAATATCAGTCGCGAGAACATTAGATCGCAATGAACATCATGTGAGAAAAGGCACTCTTGCGCATTTTTTTATTCATTTTTATGTTTGCCGGCATGGGTTTCTGTGCCCAGACTTGCGAGAGTTGGTCAGACACAGTCAATAACGCCATTCTTCGCGAAACCATGGTCAGAGAGGTGCAATGCCAGCTGTAAGGCGGACAAAAACGTCATTGTCTAATTTATTAACACACCTTTTGAAGATCACCAGGTGGCATAGAACAGACTCACGGGTCTTCCCAGGAACGAATTTGAAAAGAGATGAGATCTTAAAAGTTGGGTGCCAACAACATATGGATTCTCCAAGCGGGTCCGGCGAGTGTGGCAGATACAGATCGGGGCAGGACAAATGTGGGAAGCAAGTCCATCGGAGCATCGGCCATGGTAGTACCTATAAAACAGGATAAGGGAACTGATTGTTCGCCTGTGGTGCAATAATTATGTCAACTGTGGTAAATCGTGCAAGTTGATTTTGGTTTTTGCACATGTTGAACGTTTATGTGCGCGTATTTCTCGTTGCATCTGCGCGCAGCAGTACTGGCGCAGTCCTTGACGCACCGAGCGCACCGGCAGGCGAGCCGATAGCGTCCCTTGAAAATAGAAAAATCTACGTATAAAGTATTGTGCTTCCCGTGTGTTTTTAAAAACTTTTCAGCCTGTTTTTAACTGCTTTTAGTGTTGGCGCCTCAGTAACTTCCTCGGGAAGTTTATTCTAACCGTTCACTATTACATTATCCCGAAAATTATTTTTGCTTTAGTTGGAAAACTTGTTACGTTGAGTTTCAATTTGTAATTTAAGATCCCTGTTAAATTTTTAAAGTACCTACCTGAACCGAATAGTTCATTACTATCTCTGATTATTTAGCCGAGCACCGCAGGAGCCAATGGAAGCTGATAAGCGTCTTTTGAATGACATAAACTGAACCCACCGGGATCCCTAATTGCATATCTGAGGGTTGTTTCTGCTAAACACCTTACTTCTTGTCCCCTGTCCCCATCACTAAAACACTGCTCTAAGTGAAACTGAGGCTATATCCATGGGACTCACATCGGCCACACCGACTACTGGTATCAACTTGTTCAGGCTGCTCTTCTGAACACCCAAAAGTGTGGTTGTCGCTTTTTAAAAGTGTGAAGGGGGTAGTTAAAGACATCATGAAGATGGCGGGAGGGCCTATCCTTCTAGGCGGTATATCTCGATACCTACTAAACCGATTTAGTTCATTAAGATGTCAAAGGAAAGCTAATATAATAAGTTTTAGATGAGTTGATCAGTCAGCCTGGGCGCACGCCCGGACGCACGCGGTTGCGCCGACCTCGCGTGCCTTGCCGCGCAAAAAAGTTAAGGTAGCGTTGTAATAGTTTTTCGGCTAACACTTTTTTTAAGTTGCTGATTCCTGATTCCTTCCAGTCAGCCTGGTAGCAAAGTTGGTTAACGCGCCGGCAGATATAACCGGAGATCCAGGTTCAAATCCTGGTTGGGCTGAATAATTTTTCAAAGTTGTATGAATTTTTCTGTTTCATATAGTATACATATTCTAATATAATAAGGGTTATTTCATTTGTTACACTGGTTTATGTGAAACTAAAAGGAAAGAAGATATTTACAAAAAACTAAAATTTTCGAAAAATGTGTTTTTTTCTAAAAATAAATCGGTAACCGTCAAGATTTTCGAAAAAAACAAAAATAGTAGCTCCTATCTAGCTGTAGCGGTCGAGACAGCACCGCGATTGGTATGCCGCTTGTCTTGCAATTCATATTGAAACAACGTACGTAGTAGGTACCTACTTGGCCACATTTTCAGTGAAAATGAAGGAATTGGGATAGAATTCAGACTTGTAATATTGTAGGTCTATTAGGTTAATTTAGTAAAAAATTTGCGATAAATTGGCAATTTTGGCCCATCATTAACCTTTAGTTGCTTTTGCCGTCAAAAACTAAAAAACCGTTGATGCTTCCGGCCAAAGAATTTCAAAAGAAAAATGCACTTTTTTCCAAAATGTTAGTTTTTTTATAAATATTTTCTTTCCTATTAGTTTCACACAAACTGCTCCAAGAAATGAAATAATCCTTATTATATTAGCATTGTTTTGACACCTTAATGAACTAAATCGGTCTGGTAGGTATGGAGTTATACAGATTTATATCTTTATAACCTCATAACTACCCCCTCCACAATTTTAGTAAGCGACTACCGCACTTTTGGTATTCAGAAGAACAGCCTCAACAGAAACAGAAGGATGTAGATACTAGTAGTCGGTATGGCCAAGGTGAGTCCTACGAAAACCGTTTTTTCAGAAATGGATCTTACTCTAATTTTACAAAAATCCACATTTAATTAAATGACAAATGTTTTGTTTGTTCCAGCATATGGTAAAGTACCGCTACTTGCCGTTCACACACAATAAGCCTAAATACCAAACGTTGGACGCGGCGGGGAACTGACACGAGTAGACAGCGACACGTGTGATTCTCTGGAAGCACCCGCCCTGTGATGAGCGTAGGCCTCTCCGTCGCCCGTCTGCCGTCGCCCTAGTTCATTTGTTAAAGTATTTAATAATTTTAATTATGTTTTATCGTTTCTAGTATTCACAAGACAAATTATGAAGTTTAATTTATTAAAATGTCAGTGTTACTATCTTGTACATAAAACACGGAATGTATACTCGTTGGAAATAATTTTTCAAAGGTATTTTAACTGTGGAGTGTGAATAAAAAAAATTATTTCGTGAGAGTTTTATAAATTTTTATTCCAATGAAATGTTCCTTCTTTTTAAAATTAATCGTGTTTCAAACTATGTTAATGAGCTAGCAATGTAAGGTACGTAAAGGGCCACGATAAATGAATTGCTGTGGAATTGTAAAAAAATAAAAATAAATAAATATAGACTTTCCCGTTTAGCAGAAGGCGGACTTATTGGCGTAGGCAATCTCTTCCACTCAAACTTAATACACAACATCATATTCGTATTGTTAATGTATAGGTTTCTTCACGGTTTTTCCTTCACTGGGGTGAATTGTAATGTTTTACACAAATTTTAACCAAGATTTTAAAATCTGGAAAAAGTGTACCAGGTATCGAACCCACGACCTCTCGAGTAAGAGGTACGCGCTCACCAACTAGGCTACTCCATAACACAATTATGATGTATAAGCTGCCATGTTATATAAAATATAATTTGTTGAGTTAGGCTAATCCGTACTATACAATCACAGATGCAATAAATGCGGTAAAGTGATGCAAGTTGACGTTAACATGTGCACAACTTGTTTGGATATTGCCGTGATAGATACAACGGGCCCTGGTGAGGCGGTAGCTGCAGCCTTTAGACTGAGAGCGACAGGCTACTGGATAGCAGAGACTAGCGACATACATCATGGGAGAACCCACTGCTAGGAGTAAGATTCCATATTACGCCTAAGACTATAACTTTGACAAACTATACAGTATAGAATTCTCCGACGGTCCGAGGTACTACTCAGGCCCGCGAAAGGGTATACACGGACTCTTCTATAACCAGGAATGGAATTGGCGCTGAATGCTTTTCAGCAGACCGAATATGAAGAGAACCGTAACACTGGGTGCCAAAAACTTAAACTTTCATTCTGATTGTGTGGTGCTGATTGAGGCAGATACGGCGATAAGACAGCGAGAAACGCAACGGTATGGTGGCTGCACAATCAGGATACTGACCGACATTGCATCCATATTGCAGGCACTCTCCAATCAAACATTAACTTCTGGACTAATTAAACAATGTCATGAGGCATTGAGACATTTCAAAGCGCAGCAGGATCATATTACAATGGATAAAGGTACACGGTAATGATACGCGACTTACAACCACACCGAGCCGGGCTCGACTTCCAAGCCAATCGGACTAGTACCGGAAGTACCAACCCCGTTCAGCAAAATAAAGACCTGTCTGAGAAAGCGCACGACTCGTGCTCATACTGCAAGATGGTAATCTACGACGCACTGTAGAACATCCAGGGAAGCAGTGCCAGCTCGGGACACAGAGTTGACGAGACAACTCCTACAACTACACGCATTCAACTGGCTCAGACTGTTCATTAACAACTGATCCGTCCAGTTCAGTATAGCCGACTGGAATTGAGGGAAGTGCTGACATGGCACCACCTACATAACTCACCAAGGTGTTTAGGCTGACATCACTGGTACCAGAAGAACTGGTGCATTAGGTAATGTAGCCATCCGTGTCAGTTCCAATAAAAAAAACTGAACAAACACCTGCATACTATTGGGATTACGTACAGTCACCTCTGCAGAGCCTGCCTGGGGCGGATAATACACCGGCACACACAGTCAAGGAATGTAGACATTAGAAGACATTTTGCTCGGGAATTTTCAGCTATGAACGAACTGCTGGCGAAGCACAAGCGTGGAAGGATCCCAAAGCAGGCACTACACTGTGTGGAAGAACTCTGCTGGCTTCAGTGAGTCCATAGCCAGGTTACTGAGCACAATGGACTCGTGTGAAACTATTGTGAGTTCCTATTACTCAGGAAAAAAATTGTTTTGCAAGCATTTATTTAACAATCGTGATTATTTGTTGTTACTAAAGAAGGAATTAATTGAGGACAGCAGTGTTGTGGACTAGGGTGACATAGGCAAAAGTTATACTGGGATTAATGCTTATTAGTAAGTATTTCAAGGTGTTGAGCTAAACTTACAATGGCTTCGCCGAACATAACCAGGCCCATTATCCGTCGAGGTCGGGACCAAATGGCGGCCTCACCAGACTCCAATGTGCACTACGTTTTGGCTCGCTGCAAGCCCTAGTCAGCTAGTCTGCGATAACTAGTACGTGGAGAATTATTATTGCTGATCCCGTCCTCGACAGCCCTTTCTCTACCTATCCATATACTGTAGGATGCCTTCAGTGACGCTTTTGAAGCTCTCTTCATGTACGAGTTTAACATAGATTTTGGCACGCCTAGAATCTTCAAAAGACTATAGAGTGACTTCGCTGGTAGTCCTCTTGCTCCGACTTCCACATCGAAGAGATCAGTCTTGCAAACATTTCTCACTATCCGGTCCATCAAATTGCAGTACTTGTTAACTTTAAAGTTGTGTTCCTTCGGAATGTTAGTTTCCCATAGAACTGTAAGTTCAGCAAGCACTGCACGCTTGGTCGCCTTTAAGAATATGAGTATTTCCGGTCTGTATATGCTGACGGTTTACAGTATAGCTGTGGCACAGATTTATGAAGGCATGTGTCCATCAACAATTGCCAGTCCTTTGCTGCTCCCAAAATTAAGGCAGGTTTTTTCCAATCTTTGGGCAGCTTTGTGGCTTCCAGTTTTCAAACTGGATGCTTGGAAGCCACTACTGGTCTGTCCCTTCCTAGTCCGTGCAATGAATAGGCTGATGCGATGCCTATGATGATTTGGAGGACCTTATGATAACGGTAGGAATATTGGCCTCTCTTAATTAGAATTTTGCATCCAAATAACAAGAGCTTGGCAGTGCCTACGAATTCCTTACCCGACGGGCACACACTATCTGTAGATTTTCCCCATCGAATTAGTTTACACGGGTCAGGCAAAGTATGTTGAAAGCATTCAAGTAAAACTTAAGCAGCTCAGGGGACCTAAAGTATATCATGGATTTCCACTTCAGCGCAGGAGGGAGGCAGAAGTCACGTGTCATCCTGCATTGACTCAGCTAGGTTCAAGTTTATCAGACTTTGCCGTCTCTATACCAAGTCCATATCTAATGGTGTGGGCTCCAACTTGGAATGACTTGTAGAAGTCGAGCCTTGATTCCAGATCATCTGATAGCAATGTGTTAGGTAACCTTAGAATTTCACTATCGTTGGAGTCTTAGAAAATGCATCGTTTGGCTATTCTCGCCTTTTGATAGAATGTTAACTTTCTTAATATTCAGACCAAAGTTATTGCGAAACTAGCTTTTACCCGTGGCTTCGCCCGCGGTATATCACCCTTCGCAGCTACCCCCTGGGGGGGTCATTCCTAGAATTCACCCGAGTTTATTTCACGTGAGTTTGCATACAAAACTACTCACGAAGTGAAAACTTTTCACCATTTTTGACAGTTCTCCTACATAATATAATGATTAGATTCTCTTTGGTTTCTCACGCGAGGTGAATCCTACGAATCCCAGCCCTGGACTTGGATCGGTGACCGCTTGACCGTAGACGCTGGTCGTGGTTCGGATTCTACGTTAAACTGTAGGTCCCTTCCCTCTCCTTCCATGGTGGCAGGGTTAAACCCGCCCGGGTTGGTACCACCGCACTGAATGATGGTCGGTCGAAGCGGCCATGAAACATAGTTCCTGTTTTCCGTCCAGTTCAATGTAGCCGGCTGAAATTGAGGGAAGCGCTGATATGGCACCTACCTACATAAATCACCAAGGTATTTAGGATGACATCTCTGGTACCAGAAAACTGGTGCATTAGGAGATGTAGCTTTCCGTGTCAGTTTCCATAAAAAAAAAATCGTTTGTTTCTTTGCACATAAATACAAAAATAAATACATACTCATTCCCGGAGGGATGTCAGAAACAGTTTGGCGCCATTTGATACGTTTCTGCCATACATCCTCTGCTTCATCCACTGTCATACATCGCTTCATACATGCACGCCGGTTACGGGTGCTGCGAAGTTGCCCCTACCGAAAAGGTAAAAGGTTACCTATTTGGTCATGGTATGTTCGCCTAGTGCGACCCGTTCGACCCCTTTTCCACATTCGCTTCATATATTTATTTGGTCATTCTATCACCATCCATTCTCTTCATGTGTCCAAACCAACATAATATTATACTATAATATTAAAAATATCTAGAATTTTTTGCATGCACTTACCTAATGTCATTTATTTAGTTTTAATTAATGTACCATTATTATGAGCAGCCAAAATATGTCCAATTGGGCACGTTTGTCTATCCGTGTGGTCAGATTGGCCGAGCGGGCAAGAGCACGACCCTCAAGCGGGATGTGCGGGTTCGATACCCACTGGGAGCACAATATTTATAACTTTAGAATTTGTGCTAAATGGCCGCTGACACTGCGGTGAAGGAAAGCATCGTGAGGAAACCCACTTCCAAGCTGGTTGGTCACCGTGGAAGTGTATGACTAAATCCTCTCATACCATGTAAATGTGAGAGGCCTGTACCCATCAGTGGGGCGAATAAAATGGCTGCAAAAAGATTAACAAAAAAAATAAAATAAATAATTCATACATATACATATATACCATCACGCCTCTTCCCAGGAGGAGTAGCTAGAGAAAATTGAGCGCCATTTGACACGTTTCTGACATGCATCCTTTGCCTCATCCACCGTCGTACATCGCTTCATACATTCGCCTCGGTTGCGGTTACTGCGAACTTGCCCTTTCCTTATAAGGTTACCTATTTGGTCTTGTTATGTTCGCCTAGGACGGCCCGGTTCGACCCTTGATGCATGGGTTTGCGAATATAAAATTATTGACATAAATGTCCGTTTCTTTTGATTGGATTGACTTAGAAGCTAAAATTGTTTATAACCTTAAGTGACAACAGAATTTACTTCATTTGATATTATATATGTAATTTCAACATGATACCTCTACCCGTTCTAGGTTTGACAGAAGGAAAGACAGTTTTTCCAACAGGGCTGTCTACCATACGGCTCGCGGGTCACACTACGACCCGCTAAGGCATCAAATTCGGTCCGCGAGAACGGGATTTATGATTTTTGCTTTCGATTCACCCCTGACCTGCCAGTTCTGTTTGAAGTCAGACTATAATGTTTCTGGTGATTCGTGGATTGTAGGTATAAAGAAAATTGTTCCCCGGTCTGCTCCATACCTTTGCAGTGCGACACAAGAATGATTTAATGAATCGAGCAGTCCGAAGAACCTTTCTGTCGACTTTAAAGGAGTGTTTCACAAGATTATGGTGGGTTTGGCGAAGGCCATCTTGACCATCGATTTGTGTTGTGCAGTGTCAAAAAGTGTCAAAAAGTGTGCAGGGTCTGCTTTAGCCCGCGATATTAACTAAAATAATGAATCTGGCCCACCACACAATAAAGTTTGACACCCCTGCTTTAGAAGAACTCTTCACCGATGGCAGACAATAAACAGACAAGACATTCTCGTACTTATTCATAATATACATCTTTTTGCAGCCATTTTATTCGCCTCACTGGGGTACAGGCCTCCCTCATTTACATGATATGAGAGGATTTTAGTCATACACTTCCATGGTGACCAACCGGCTTGGAAATGGGTTTCCTCGCGACGTTTCCCTTCACCGGAGATGTCAGCGGCCATTTAGCACAAATTTCTAAAGTTATACATATTGTGCTCCCAGTGGGTATCGAACCCGCACCTCCCGCTTGAGGCGTGCTTTTGCCCGCTCGGCCAATTTGACACTAACTTAATTTAAAAATTACTATTATTTGTTAATTTTCTGAATCGAAGCTGCAATTAAATAAAGAATTTAGGTAAGAATCATAAAAAATCATATGATCTTGCATGAATCATGACTTAATTTCATACAATACTTTTTAAATTACCGTGGTCAACATTTTGAAAATTTCCGGCTCTTCGACAATACGATAAAAGTAGCCGCGAGAAGAGCCGGAAGTTTTCAAAATGTTACTTAATTTCATAGACTACAATTTGTAGAAATTCTACAATTTTCTCATAACAGCTAAGATTTGACATAATTACCTAAATTTTCATGTTTAATATGAGAACTAAGAGGAGACGTTTTTTTCTTATGTCATTTCTTCCTCATCCTTTCTTTTTACCCACGAAGAAACGGAAAGGGTGAATGCGTTTATGATGAGATGTCGTTTGTTTGTTTATTTGTTCGTGTGTTTGTTTGTGTGTGCACTTGAATGTTGCCACTTTTCAAAACACACAAACAAACAATATCTCACCCTAAACGCATACACCTTCTCCGTTCCGTCGCGGGTAAAAATAAGGGTTATTTAATATTACCACTGGAGTGCACTTTTGACACCTATTAAACGTAGGCGTGGGCAGACGTGAACTAGGCCAATGATAAAGCTACATATTTTTTTATTTTTTTTAAATTGTACCTATTACCAAATAAAACTTAACGGCTAAAACACAGAAAGTACAAAAACCTTACAAATATATTTACAAATTACAATTTATTTATTTTTTAATTTTAAATGTTTATTATTACAAATTTCATTAAAAACCATATTCTAAAGCTGCAGGAAAGAGTAAGTATCGCCGAATGAGGAGACACCGCCTGAACCCTAATTTAATGAATCAGG
>WYDE02109833.1:0-11562 GCA_009867175.2 Adela reaumurella
GTAGCCGGCTGGAATTGAGGGAAGTGCTGACATGGCACCACCTACATAACTCACCAAGGTGTTTAGGCTGACATCAGACATAAAAATAAAAATTTAAATATAATGAACTTGTAAAAAATCATAACCGATAATTTTTTTTAACTATAATAATATATTCTATAAGCAATGTTAAATTAGAAAGATCTTTCAAAAAATTATATTTTTTTTAAGGGATCACTTAGTGGCTTTTTTGTTGTCAAAATAAATAAATATTTTTTCTGCTGATTCTTGGAACTGGTCTTTGTTGTGTTAAATAAACATGATTACGAAAGATTCATTATAATAATATTAATTAATTTTATAATAAAAAAAAAATACATTTAAATTTTGTGGTAGTTTTTTTTGTAATTTAACATTGCACAATTGATATTTCACTCACATAAAAAATAAAATCGCTGTTATGATTTATTGCATACCAACACGTAAAGTGACTACACCATGTATTGAACTATTTTATACAACCCTACTGTCTTACTTTCTCCGATAGTATCTATTTTCAAGAGTTTCATCTTACAAGCTATAAAATTTAAGAACAAGATAACTAAATAAATACAAAGACCCAAGCAAATACTACGCAGTAAATTTAAAAAGGCGGCAAGACGAGGGTGAACCCGATATTTCTATGTAAATGTTGCATAATTTAAAAAAGGAACGCGCCTATCAGTGCTTTCGCGCCATAAAATCTCGTTGGCAATGGCTGTGTTCACGCTCATTACTTGTAGTAACTCGGCAGGCATAAGGGCGCAACACACGGCGCCATGAAAATACATTTAAAAATAAATTTGGCTTTGTCTACTTAATGGACGTTTGTGATTAAATTATTTATTTTCTAAATGAAAATATCTTCCAATATTCCGGTGTTCAAAGATTTACAGCGTCTTTGACCCTTCAAATTTGAGCACAGAAGTATGAAACCTCTACTTTTGGCTCCCCGTAATAAAATTTTAATTAAAGACAGACAGAATTTGCAAAATCGACCTTCGGGATTTATCATTTCGCTACCCCTGAACGTTGTACGATATTTATAATTTTTTATTTATTGTAATAAGGATAGTCCAATCTACGTACATTTTTTTAGGTAAATTCAAATGAGTAAGTATTTAAGCAGCAGTAACCGTAAAAGCGAAGAAAGACGGAGCGACTTAGGGTTTTTTTTTTAAACCAAATATTAGAATTTTTAGTTAAAAAGGTAGTTATTACCTACATAAAAGAAAAATAAAAAAAATCTATTTTTTTACACTTTAACTCTAGGTACGCAATAGAGTAGGGCATAAAACAAAGTGAGGGCATAAAATGTACGCAGCGCCTCGAGTATAGACATCAAAATGTTTAATGTCCTCGAACGCGTATTGAAAAAATTGCGTTGACGAAATGAGGGAAGAAATTGGGCAATATTGATACGTGTCGAGAACAGGAGGGGAGGTAGCTGTAGGGGCTGTAGGAGGCACGCGCTTGGCAGCGACCGGGCGTCTGAATTTACTGAAAACTTTATTTTCCTTAGCTCGGAAAATGTTTTGGCATATTTTCCGAGCTTTCATAATTATAAAAGCACATTTAGGTATCCTGAGAATATATAAATACGTTTCTTACTCAATCTGAAGTACGAATCTACGAGTATGTATTACGTCGCAGGTAGCCACGGTATTTTGAGCACTGGTAAGCTTAAATGTTTTTTTATCAGACTACGCAAAGGAATTATGGTTAAGGGTTATGATTTTGGGTCTAATGAGGTGTACATATGTTTGTACCCCTGTAACTCAAGAACGGGTACGGAACGGTTACCTTGGCAAAACTAGTAAGTACTCGTACACACATCTCGTATGTCGTAGCCAGATCGTATGAATTGAACGCATCGTAAAATTCCGCATTTTCCGCGCGGAAAAGTACGGTCTGCATGTCCTCATGGGTTTACACGGGAAGCATTATACATATTTTCAATTTCATACTTCAGCATGAAATGACAATTCCAGGTCTTTTACTTCTCCGTTTGTTGTTCTTGATGATCAAGACACAACCGAATATGATTTTTTTCACTATTTCAAATAAATCTTAGCTAAAACAATGAGTTCTCTTGATAGTTCTTTAAAATACTGAAGTTTAGACACTTCCACACTTAAAATAAACAAGTTTCAAGCTCTAGAATTGTTCTAACAATAAATATTTTATTAAAACTAATTATTAAGTTTCTGTTTTTCATAATGTTTCATTATGTATGTTAATTATTTTTCCACACTTTACTCACGTATGACTGACGTGAAGTTACTTTTACAGTTTAGCGACACAAAATGGCGCTAGTCCCGTCCTATTCTTATTTTAATCGCATTGTACACAGTCACATTTTAAAATATCTTTGTAAAAATTATTACATTTCATAAAACATGACATGACACAAATAAATTTCATAAAAGGCACCATTCTATTTAGACACCATCTTTGGAGCACCAACTTTATATATATTTTTTTTTCAATTCAGTAAAATATTTAAAAAGTTTCTAAAAAGAGCACCATGTCATTCAGTTTTGTGTTTTCACCATAAAATTATATTACACTGGAAACATTTGTACATATTCATAAATATTAAATCTCATAAAATATTTTCGTTTGATATACCCGTATTAATTTTCTCCAATTAGATTTTGGACTAACGTACTAACAATTCCAAACGACTGGGAAATTTAAAACTAACACCTGTATTTACAATACTAATATTAAAATTATTGTTAAAGCTTTACGAGCCTACGAAGGTCTTACAAAAAAATAAAATACTAAGCACAAGGAAGAAAACGTTAGGTTCAGTCAGAAACCTAAATCACAACATTCATTACTAAAAAAAATTAAAAATGCTACCAAATGGAGGAACTGGCTTTTGGAAGACTTAAATGCTGCAAGGAAACTCTAGAAGAATTCAATTAAAGGCACTAAATCATCCATTGCACAATTATACTGATATGTAAACATTCTGTTGAAAATATTGAACTATTATAACAAATTAATTTAACCAACAATAATACTGACAATTTATTTCACTAAGCAATCGTCAGCTACCTCTGAGTGTTAATACACAAGGACTCAACATACTTGGGGTCCATTTCATCCATTTCTCTACCTTTCGTCTCAGGAACACAGAATATGACAAACATAAGACCGCAGACAGCGATCCCTGCATACAACCAAAATACGCCATGCAGCCCCAATAGACTTTCAAAATCTACAAAAGTCTTAACCGAAATAAAGGCACAGAGATAACTAAACGTCGTCGCCAAGGCACTGCCAATACTTCTATATTCCAAAGGAAACAGTTCCCCTATAAGTAACCATGATATCGGACTGATACCCAAAGAAAACGCAATCGTGAAAGTTAGAACACACAGCAATGGGATCCAATCATAAGCACCGAGGTCTGCGTTTTCTAGAAGCTGCTTCGAACTTTCTGGAAGCGTTATATTGACGTGCAAGAATACCTTCACATAATAAACGTTCGACCCGAAACCAGCCAGAGCCATGGACATTAGGACACCACTGGTAATCAACAAGGGCAGTCTTCCAAGGTAATCTATGAGGATTCCCGAAAGACAAGAGGCAAGAAGTTGGACCCCACTGACTGCAATCGCTGCTTTATGAGGATCTGTAGTGCTAAATGTTTTCCTGAACAATGGAACAGCGTAGAAGGTGAAAATATGAGCTCCAGAGAATCTTTGGAACATCATCAGGCCGCATGTGATGAGAACGGGCTTCACCAGTCTTGATGAACAAACAGTTCTCCAGTTGTATGTTTCATCGTCGCTATATTGCTTGCTTGCTAAGATGTTAGTTCTTATCGTGACCAATTCTTGTCTAATATCGGCTTCAGGTCCTCGCAACCATTGTAGAGATCTAGCAGCTTCCTCCTCCTTGCCTTTCAGCAGAAGATACGACGGTGTCTCCGGTATATATAGAAGAGTGAGGAACAAGGCTATGGGAGCGACTGCAGTGACCAAAGCCAGCTGGTTCCAGTCTAGGTAAGCGCCGATGGAGAAGGCCACCATGACTCCAACTTGACAGAGAATTTTGAGGACAGCGCTGAGGCAGCCGCGGACTTCTGGCACGGCGATCTCGCTGATATACACCTGCAACAAAGAAAATTTTTGTTAGTTAAAATTTTGGTGTAAGTATGATGTAAAAATGATGTACCTACAGTTGACAAGCCTAATTTCTATGCAAAATAGACTTTGTACCCGATCACGTGACCGGAGAGAGATACCGTGAAAGAGATCGTTTTTGTATTGTTCGTCTCATATTGCATAACACGGTAGGTGGCGGCGCAGCGCCTAGGGCTTCTCTATCTACCGCTGCACTTGCAAATTGGCGGGAAAAAGATGCACAGATATGAAACTAGGCGTGTGTACATGTCCACTGTGGTGCTGAAAATATGATTCCATAGTATTAGAAAAAATGTTTTTTTTTGTAGATTTCGAATAACTTTTTATGCAGTTTTATGGGGCTATGTATAAAACTGTAGACAGAAGTTGATATACGTAAACACAGCATTTAAAAAAATATTTTAAATGATGTGTTTACTGATATCAAATTCTATTTTATATCGTCTTCTTTAAAAAAACATTTTTTCTAACACTATGGAAGCAGATTTTCAGCCCACAGTGCGACATGTACATCATTGAGGGCGTACTATTTTTCTCTATTAAACGAATGAAAATACCTAATGGTCGATATAACCGATTAAAGTGTTGGCGCAAGGAACGCATTCCGGGCGCGCGACATAGACAGGGCGCCGAGGGCGCACGGGGCTAGACCTGTCTAGCCTAGGCCCTCATTATCACCGATAGTACAATTTTATCGTATCGTACACCTAAATTATATTATAAATGCCGGAGAAATTTCCAAAAACCCTTTGTGTCAACTTGTACATACGCACTCCATAGTTATAATTTTCGGAATAACTACTGAATATTTTCAATCTTATCTTATTAATTTCAGAATTAGTTCCTGATTGTCAAAAAATTACATAGTTAAAAGTTTCACAAAATTTCTATGACATACAGACAGAACGTTATCAAAGACGTTTTCACGTCGAAAATTCATGATATTATTCTCCGATATTAAAACTGACATTTAAGAGTCGATACAAGGACAAGAACATCAAAGAGACGCATGCATAAACAGTATTCAGACCCATCATTAGCTAAGTAGAAATATAAATATTTATGACAGAAGCATACAATCATACAATGCATGAGAGAACTAATATGCATGCATGATGGTCTTGTAACAAATGGTGCGCGATAGATTGTGTGAAATATGCGTCTGGTTTTAATTCATTTCTCATGATTGTGAGAGCAGCCCCCATTGCACATATGTATTACAATTCGTAAGCGACTAAGGCATACGAACAAGATGCCACACGAAAGGTTAACAGGTTATACGCCACTCAGCTTGGCACAGATTACCAAATCACCCAAGAGGACACAGTTTTTTTTTAGAGAAACTGACAAGGAAAGCTGCATCACCTAATGTACCAGTTTTCTGGTACCAGTGATGTCAGCCTAAACACCTTCGTGAGTTATGTAGGTGGTGCCATGTCAGCACTTCCCTCAATTCCAGCCGGCTACACTGAACTGGACGAAAAACACTAACTATATTTCATAGCCGCATCGACCGACCTTCATTCAATGCGGTGGTACCAACCCGGGCGGGTTTTACCCTACCACCATGTAACCAGAGGGAAGGGACCAAAGTTTAAAGTGGAATCCGAACCACGACCAGCGTAGAGTCAACGGTCATGCGGTCACACATCCAAGACCAGACCGCGCTCGGCAGTGCTTAACTTTGGTAATCGAATACAGAATACCGCAACCACTGAGCCAACGACGCTGTACGTTACGAAATAATCAGTCGGTGTGCACCAACCCGGACTAAGGTCCAAGAGCTGGCCACACCAGGGACCGGTAAGATGGCAGCATTTTTCGGCAAAATAAAGAGGTATCACCAGTAATCACTACACGCCACGGATTCATCGGGGCTGCGTTCATCTATGTCGCTGAATTTTCAAGGAAAAATATTTAAACTAAGCTGTACGTTCAACTAGTGATTTTTCTCTGTTCAGGTTGACATTTGTGTTTGTGAATTAAAGAAGACGACGGAAGTTTTTAGTCGCTGAAACTTTAATGGAGAACTGTGATAGACTAAGCGATGTTCGTGAAGTGTCAGATGTTCGATGATTGGGAGTCACCTGAGCTGTGCCGCTACCGCGCTCTTATCACATGAACGAGTGAAGAGACAACGCCACGATTTCAACCAATCAGACCGGCCGTGTCGAGTGCGTTAACGCTTACCATTGGCTGAAACCTCTTCACTCACTCTAGTGATATTACGCCGGTAGAGGCACAGTTTCTTCTAATTCATCGTCAGTGTAGCTTATCATGTGGAAAGCACTAAAAATTTCTAATAATTATTTGAATATTGTTTGAGTGTTTGTTCAAGCACGCTTACTACTGCATGCTTTTTCCCTCTGAAAGACAGTCAGTTGGATACTTTCCGAGCGGACGGCTAAATAGCAGTTAATTGTACCTATTAAGCATAAATTTCCCCATCTTTAATCGATTGTTTCAGCATGTACAAGGTGAACACACCCCACAGTTATCGAAGAATAAAATATTTAAATTCAAGAAAGTATTTTATGTGGCTCCCACAAACCAGCGAACGATATCATATCGGGACACCATCAGTTATGCAGCAGTCTCTTAAAACCAATACTTACAATAAAATTGTAAAATGCAGTACCTAGTTGTTTGTAAAATACTTGGCATAGAAAAACGCGCATTTTCCCTACCACATGACATGGCAAATTCCTCGCCCACACATTTGTGGCTCGCTCAAACCAAATGTTGCAATGATGTCGACACTTTCTAACAACCCACTACAGCGCTGGCAACACTTAAGTTAATTTCTTTCCGAAACACAAACTTAGACCCTTTTAACGAAATTTAACACCTACCTTATTTGTATACTAACTGTAATACCCGTCTTTCACCATGTAAATGTGAAATATGAATATGTTTATCGTGAAAGTTGAACGATACAAATATAGACAGGTTGTGCGGCAAGTTGAAATGTTTCTAGTAATTTTAAGATATTTGTGAGAAAACTGTTTTTCTCGACGGTTCAGAAAATTATGCGGTAAGGAGAATTTTACACCTAAGTGCATGACTCATACATTATTCTAACTATACGGCCAAAAATCTTTTGGTGTATGTTTGTCCGCAAAACTCCTCCTAAAGGGTCCGGCGGATCGGTCTGAAATTTTGTAGGTCCATTCTATATAGAATGGACCTATGGCTTTTGCCATATGGCAATAGCTCGCCACAAACCAATTTTGAATTTCCAAGAAGAACTAGCAAGAAACTCGGTGAAGTTTTTTCATAAACGGTAAGGCCGATCGGCCTGAAAATTTGTAGACTCATTCTATATGTTGGGGTTATTTAACGTATACTTTTCTGCTTAGCAGAAGGCGGACTTATTGCTGGAGGAAATTTCCTCCAGTCAACCTTTACACACTACAACACATTCGTATTGTTAGTGTATAGGTTTCCTCACAATGTTTTCCTTCACCGGGGTGCATTGTAATTTTGCTCACAAATTTTAACCGAGATTTTAAAATCCGGCAAAATTGTGCGCATACCAGGTATCGAACAGACGACCTCTCGAGTACGAGGCGTGCGCTAACCAACTTAGGCTACTTCGCAACCCGTTATTGTTCAAAATTATTTTCAAACAATTTACAAAATTTTGTTTAAAATGCTAGCGTAGCCGCGGGCAAAAGCTATACCTACATACTCCCATATTTATCTATGCTCCACGTGGATACGACAGCCTTCACGTGTGGTCTTCCCTTCCCACACTTCCTTTCACGAAATCGCTGTACTTGAAAGTGGTTCTAATATAACAAGAGGCCTACGTCTAACAATCAGTCAACATCTCTTGTTAGAACACACTTGTGAATGAGCTGAAAGGTCCGTTTAGCTCAATTGGCTGTTTCAAGTCGTAACAATTAACACGCTCTTACCAACTCTTTGGCCATCCACATCACACATACCATCTTAGGTACATAATATCGGTCTAGGCTAAATCAAATACAAATTACAACACATCCATAGTCCTAATGTATAATCGTGAATTTCGTGATTTGAGCTCCTCAAGGTGTTTACCTTCACAGTGTTTTTTTTTTCAAAAATAATGGTGTTGAACACAGCACCACTTTGGCGACTTTACTCAGTGATACTTGTTCTCGTCGGATTGCTTCTGCGCTGCCAGGATTGATTCGACTTGAGCGAACCATAATCGCGGGCGGTCCCTCCAAAATGATTTTCGCAGATATCGATATGCCTGATATATCGAGTCCGGTTTCCTTCATTTCTCTTGTCGGGCTTCACCGAACATATCTGGGCCCATTGGCAGTAGAGAAGGGTGTCGATCGAGGTCGGGACCAACAGCCAGCGCCGCATAACTCCATCATGCACTACGTTTCGGCTCGCTGCAGGTCCTCGTCAGCTAGTCTACGATAACTAATACGTGGAGATCTGCATGCAAGTCCTCGTCAGCTACATAGTCTGCGATATACGTGGAGAATTGTTATTGCTGGTCCCGTCCTCGACCGCCCTCTCTCTACCTATCCATATACTGTAGGATGCCTCCAGTGACGCTTTTGAAGCTCGCTCCATGTATGAGCTTAACGTCGATCTTGGCAGGCCTAGATTCTTGAAAATTCTATAGAGTGATGCGCCGGTAGTCCCCTTGCTCCGACTTCCACAGCGAAGAGATCAGTATTGAAACCATTTCTCGCTATCTGGTACCAAGTTGCAGTATTTGTTAACATTAAAAATGTGTTCTTTCGGAATGTTAGTTTCCCATGGAACTGTAAGCTCAACAACCACCGCATGCTTAGTCGCCATAGAGAATATGAGTATGTCAGGTGTGTTTGCTGTAACTCAGATTTCTGAAGTTATTTGGTAATGCTTCTCATGTGTATCCATCAACAATTGCCAGTCCTTTGCTGCTCCCAAAAGTGAGAAAGGTTTTGTCCTATCCTTGGCAGCTTATTAGCTCCAGGCTTCACAAATTTAATGCTTTGGAAGCCACTACTGGGTTGACCCTTCCTAGTCTGTTCAATGGATAGGTTGATGGCCTCTCTGATGTTTTGGAGGACTTTATCATGACGGTAGGAATATTGACCTCTATCATGTAATATTTTATACCCTAGTGAAGTAGTATTTTCTATAGTGCAGCCCTAGTGACCGGCAATTGCATTCAACAATGGCAATTATTCACTGAAACGTATTATATACAATTAAAATAAAAGAACAGAGAATACGTACATACATAGGCGCGGAGGCGGAGCAGTGTTCTAAATTCAAAATAGTGCCATGCTCGGATGCATAGACGGCGAGCATTCCAGATCAGTCAGTCAGTCAGTTTTCATTCAGTCAGTCAATGATCAGCGTAAATCATGTATTGATACAAGTTCCAAACACAATTTTGAGTTTCGCTTCATGGTTATGTTATTTCAGCTGCTGTCACCATTTAAACTGCTGACAGAACAACTAAGCAAGCTGGACTTGAAGAGTCCAGAGTTGGAGGATTTCGCTACGCCTTCCACTCCTCAGATGGACACCACCGAGTGGCCTGCATATGATATTAGTAAAATGTCTTCCAGCGTTCCAAATAAGAAAATAACTGTTGCACCCAAGCAAGCAAGCACTAAGATAAACTGTGATAACCAAGAAAATTTAGATTCACCTGATCAACTTAAGTTCTACAATGATCATTTTAAGAATGAAGCCAATGTGTACGCGAACCTCGATAAATTCCAAAGTTTGCAATTTCATACAGAAGTAGACCACTCGGAGAGTTCCCCAATAGATCAACCGGTAAATACCGAGTGTGCAGTAGAGGAACCACGCGCAACGTGGAGGATAGTGCCCACACACCGACCCTCCTCCCGGACGGCAGTAGCTTGCCCTTCTGCAGCCAATGTATCACACGAGAGCAAGCATTGTAATTTAGAAGGAAGAGAGGGAGACAGTCTAGTTTTCCAAATATCTTTGGAGGAGAATGGAAATATCGAGCAACAAGTAAGTTGCTATTACCAAATTTATTTTAATAATTATTTTTGTTATAATCCGTCATGTCACTCAGTAACTCAATGGCTGTCTATGGGAAAGTATGTTGCGATTTTTCTTTCCGTGCACACACAAAAAAAGTAAATCAACAAATTACGAGATTTGCAGTCCCTGAATTTTTCTTATGATGTGTGCAAAATATCTTTAAGATATTTACACATATGACTACAATGGACAATGCACATCCAGGTTGAAACTGTAATACCCGTCAAAATTATTACTTCGTAATATGGGACGGTTCACAGAGTATGAAGTACTGATTTTTTTTTTAATTACGTAGTAATTACATTATTACATTTACTATTAGTGTTATTGCTAAAATATAATACAATTCATTATCATCATGCTCAGGACAATTGTCAGAATGACGGAGCAGACAACATCGCGTGCAACGACCTGATGGCTAAACAGTACCTGGATGTGACAACAATGACAAACTCACCGTCGGCTAACTACTACCAGCCTTCTGATGAACCAGAGCCCTGGGACTTGACGCAGCTCAACATCGAAGCTAGCGTCATGTGCCTCGTCAGCAAGGTGATCATTGTATACTTCATAGTCAATATGTTTCACTCTCTCATCTTATACAAACAATGGACGTTTCACCTTATTTGTAACTTGAGCTCTGTCTTTTGTGTATAGTTTTAGTGATTATTTAAAATGAGTAATGTTTTTTAATTATAAAAAAATACCAAGTACTTCCTGATATATTTATGGTTGAAGTTTAGAAAAGATGCACGCCACCAAAAATGCAGTCATTGCAAAATTTGTGACATCATCTAACTTGGTACCATACAGGGACGAAGTAAATATCTGCCTGCACTAAAAAAAAATATATCTCATAAATTATAAGATCTTCCAATAACTTAAACGTACTCATGTATTGCACTAAGTTAAAAAATAAAAAAGTTGTAGGATTGTAAAAACTTTTCAGTCAGATGACAATGACATCATCCCCGCTCGCCACCTTTCAGGCCGTTTAGCAAAGGTCTCTAAAATTGTAATTTTTCGCAAAGCTGAACGTTTTATTTCTTAATTTGAAAATTACAATTCCATAAATACCAAAATTCAAGTTTTTGGAATATCTTTAATTTGCGGAATAAAAAATGTCAGGACCAACGTCCGTCGGCGGATGCTGATGGGTAAAGTAGAGTTCACACCAGGACAACACAGAAGAAAAAACAATATCTTCTTGCCCCAGCTCCGTGAACACTCTCGATTGCGCAGGACAGAACAATGAAACAATAATGAAACAATGCCATGATTCAACCTCAATTACATACATACATACATAGCGTCACGCCTGTTTCCCGGTGGGGTAGGCAGAGACAACGGATCTCCACGTGCCACG
>WYDE02109944.1:0-11561 GCA_009867175.2 Adela reaumurella
TCATCTTCTTTACGGAACAAAAAACTGATAAAACTTTACTGATGTAACTTGATTGGTTTACGAGATATTTGAGTTTAAGTCAAGGCCGGCGCTCGACGCCGCGGCGCGCGAAAAAGTCTAGTTACATCAGTAATTTTTTTTTTGTTCCGTAAAGAAAAGAAAATTATCTATAAATCTGTGTCAAAGAGTCGACGAAAATTTATAAGTATTAAAACTTAGCAGAAAAAATTCTAAACTCGCGTAGTAGACAATGGTAATATGCGTACTGGCCTCGCCGACCTGAGCGGAGTGACAGTCGACTACAAATAGAAAGTAGAGGTGTAATTCGCAATCAACCAACTGCAAACGTCAAAATAATATCCATCATCCAACCCATTTGGTAGGATTTGGGTATTTTACGGCCGTTTTACAAAATAAATAGTTCGTGTTTACTTTGCTTGTTACGTCGGTAGGCCGGTACCTTCGTGCAAACACCCTGAACTACACAATGGACAGTCGCGTTGCCGTCGTGACCGGTGGAAACAAAGGCATAGGTTTCGAGATAGTGCGCGGACTCTGCAGACGGTTCGACGGCGTGGTCTACCTTACGGCACGCAACGAGGATCGCGCTAGACAAGCTCTCGCTAAACTCCGTGAAGAAGGACTCGAAGCTAACTTCCACTTGCTCGACGTGACGAAAGCAGACAGCATACGAGCGTTTGCTGACTACATTACGACTCATCACGCCGGCATAGACGTGCTCGTCAATAACGCCGGAATCCTCGACTTCGACAAAGCAGTCTCCTCCTATGATGATTGTAAAAAATTGATGGATACAAATTTTTCTAGTTTGCTGACAATTTCAGACTTATTGTATCCATTACTGAAGAACGATTCCAGAATAATAAACATGAGCAGCGATTGGGGCCTGCTATCCAATATTAGGAAGCAAGTATGGCTGGATCGGCTGTCGAGAGACGACATCACCAAGGAAGATATTGTGCAGTTTGTGGAAGAATTTTTGCAAGCTACACGCAACGGTAAAACCTCATTTGTCTCTTTCGCCGGACACTACGGAGATTACAAAGTGTCAAAGGTGGCCATGTCGGCCCTGACGTTTGTCCAACAACGGGAATTTGACAAGCAAGGAAACGATATATCTATAAATTGTGTACATCCTGGTTTTGTGAAAACTGACATGACCAAAGGAATGGGAGACTTCAGCCCCGAGCGAGGCGCTCGCGCACCTCTCTACCTGGCCCTCGACGCGCCTCAGTCCCTCAAGGGATCCTTTGTGTGGCACGATTGTAATCGAGTCAATTGGGACGATTAATTATTTGATCTAAGTTTTTGTTGTTTATTGTTATTTACTTTTTCCTTCACCAACAGATATTTCTGTGATATTAGCGTGGCATAAAAATGTTTGGTCAACAATTTAAAATAAAAAGCGACATTGTTAATTTCTTAGCTTCATAATCTGCATTTTTATCATGAATAATAAAACTACATATTTATATTTTATGCTAGCAAAAATGTTGACACCAGTTTTGATCACTGTTTTTATTTTAATCTGGTATTGCAATTATGCTCTAGGTATGCCTGACCAGACAAATAATAACCTGTTGTGAGGCCGCCACATTTAGTTCCTATGTGGCAGCAAAAACGTGTAGCAAAGACATTATGAATTGGCTTATTGGTATTTTAAATTTATGATAATACAAAAACAGCTAAATAACTTAATCCTCATTCACTAGACTCGCTAATCCAGCACATCCAGCGGTCCGGCACCCTACACCACTGCTCTCCGCCACTCCATACGCCCGCCCTCATTCCTTTCTCAGTATGATCGAAAGCTTGCTGGTATTCGGACGTAATTACCGCATGGGCATCCTCTTAAACACATTCCTTCCGCAGCGCGACTGATTTCTCATCAAAATAACTTACCTAACTGAAGTTTCCATATACAATCTAGTAATCCGAACTTTCCAATAAGCCGGCACCCCTTGGGCTTTAATAGTGCCGGATTAGTGAAACGATTGCATTTTATTTTGTGATAGAAATGAAGAGTACTTAATGTTTATTGTAATTCATAGTTCTCATTTCAACATCGCAGAAATACATTTTCTTCATTCTCTACACCTAAAACTTAAGTAAATAAATTCAAAAACATAACTTCACAAAAAACAGAAAATTCAAATTGGAAAACTGAAATTGGAATCTGTTCCAGTGTGTGAAAAGTGAAAGAAATCATCATATCATAATCAGTTCAATGAATTTCAGCAATATGGCAAGGTGTTTTATATTTCTGGTCAGGCTTTACCTTCAATCTTTCTTTCATACTGTGACAAAATTTCAAGCATGCATCATCCCACAATTAGGCAGCCAAACAGAGCGCACATTTTGGTCAATTTGCACGCACAATTAGGCAGGTATTTTTGCGTCACCAAAAACCATTTCAAACTATTAAGCATTTGTCACGTTCTACAAGGGAAGTGCATTTGAATGAGAGTGATTCTTTGTTTTTCTTCTACTTTTCGTTTCTTGGTTCGGAACAAAGATAATTATTTATGCCAAAATCATCACGTGAAATAGACTCATAGTGTCCAACAAATCTAAAAAAGAGAATACCCTGATTTTTTCCGGTTTTCCAGAGCATTGTTTGCATTTTTACTGTCGTAATTTACATACACACATACATAGTGTCACGCCTGTTTCCCAGTGGGGTAGGCAGAGACAATAGATCTCCATCCTGACACACCTCTACCGCTTCTTGCTATTCTTCATATATGCTCGTCGGTTACGGGTACTGCGCTCTTGCCCCTTTTTGAGAACCTGATTAATCTGTTCTAGGTACTTGCATCTAGGGCGATCCTTCCCGACTCTTCCACTCACATTCGCTCCAAAAATTTCTTTCGTTAGTCTTCTAAATTGTATTATCCATTCTTCCAACATGACCGAACCACCGAATTCCTTTCTCAATCCTTGTCACTATATCTTCTTTCAGACCACAACGCTCTCGCACTTCAAAATTTCTCAATCTGTCTTTCATTGTGACTCCGCACATACTCCTCCTTGAGCTCTTCTCAACAATTGATGTGATGTGTATGATGTGAAGATATTTTTGAAAGTAACGCCCTTTTACCAAGATAAGTTTGAAACACATGTTTTTCGTCACATGAATATGACGGGTGACGAATGATGCGTGACTGCGTGACGGGTGATGCGCATAACTACCGATATATAGACGTTTACATATTTACGTGCAAAGATTACTTTGATACTTCTAAAGAAAATGGCATTTAATACTAGCGCAAATCTAAACAAAAGAACACGAAATCTAAATCAGGTTTCACTGAGAATCGAAAGGAAGGGCTCTCAGCTCAAATACCAAATGCCTACACGGACGCTCCAATACCTAAAGGTCAGGCCATCTTCGGACGCTTGCGAATCGTAAGAGTACAATAATAAGTGGAACGTTCTCGAATAATAAATTAGTGCGATCGCATCTGTTTTCTAGGAAAAAGGTCAACCCACAGGTCATTGTTCGGAATGTGACAGGTTGGTTTTAAAGTACCTGCCAGCACGTAAGTACGTGTAAGGTTAAGTAAGACATGGCAGAGACTACTTGGTATTTTATTTAACTATCTAGCCATATCAGCATACTACCCAGTATACCATCAGTTAATATAATCTATTCGATATATAGACCTGTCACAGGAAACTAATTACATCTAAAAATCTTGAAAAAATTATAGCTTTACCCTGAACCAAATGCTCTCAGTTACAGATCCTCAAGTCAATATTATCAACAATCAATGGTCAAGCTGAAAGAATGATACAGACTGAAAAAAAAAATTATACTTTAAACTGTACCGGAAAAAATAGATATCTCGAGTCATTAGGGTTAAGAAATATGCATATTGATGATAGATAACATGGTATCTCGTAGAAATTTACAGGTAGGCGTGTTAATTTATACATAGAATATGCGTCTATAGTGTTCTATGAAGCATAAACAATTTCGCGTTATTTGTTACCCCTTTTTTGTATAAGTATGCGTACCGTATCACTAAGGACCGTACTACACGGTCCGGCAAAACTAAAGAAGGCTGGTAATAATTTTACTAAACAGTTTTTACGATAGGTCGATTAGGGCAGTTGACCATAAGCTAAAACCAAAAGGTACTAGAATAATAAATACAGAAGATGAAAAGACTGGACTTGGTGCATAAATAATTTGATTTAAAAAGTAAGTACCAAATAAAACGTATGAACAAAATGGATTGCTTTTCTCCGATACAACAGGTTCTACACTACGACCCTAATCACGGACAAAAGAAACACTAGTGTTTTCAACTACAGGAACGGTAAGTCTTATGGGAGAATGTATAATCTGATATATCTGACAACTCATTTCGGATATTTTTTGTTGAGGAGGTTACTGGTATGTTTTCATTAAATAACAAAACCATTGCGTCCATGCATTAAAATTATAACATACAATAAGAACATGTAGAAATAATTTGAAGTAAGTATCTACTTGCATATTTTATTAATTGTAGTAATAGTCTCAAAATAAAAAAAAACTTCTTATAATGTTGAAATGTTTGATTTACGTCCACTAAATTTGTAAATTAAACTCCAAATTAATTATTTTTAAATATTCGTATTATTTCATATCCACTGGGTGCCGAGTACCCAAGACTGGGTGTTTTGGTTGAGGAGTAGGAGGATTTTCTAATTAACAGATTGTAATCAACTCTACATATCACAACAAAATATGTTGACTACGGTGGCTCAACGTATTCTGTTTGAATCTTAATCAGAAAAATGCGGAAAAATTATAAAGGAAAACGTCCGAACCGGGGTTTGAACCCGGGACCTTCGGCCTTAGCGTGCAGTGGCCGTACCAACTTCGCCACCCGGACCTGACGTGTTCACTTCAATTTGTAGCCGTATTCACATGGATCTTCTTAACGCTTTTTCAGCGTTCGAAGTACATCGATTGATTATCAACCGTATCTTGTCGCCGTTAAGATCATACTTAACATATAATTCTTAATTTCTTTTAAATTTTTTCCGTATTTTTCTGATTAAGATTCAGTAAGCGACTTGCATGCTAAGCAAGGAAGATCAAACAAAAAAATTCCGTATTCTGTTTGGTCTGTATCCCGCAGCAATCGTCAAATATCGGTGTACAAGACTACGAATAAAATTAAAATTCACTGTAATGCAAACTGTAACCAGTTCTAGGTGATCAGCTTATGTTTTCAACATTTGATATGAATCCCGTAGCATTCGGCGCCCAAAGTTATTATCTAACAGCTCCGAATTTAATTAAAACGCGTTGCAACGCGGGTTGCAACCGACCCGCAGCGAATCGCTCTAATTGCACCAATTGTTAGCTAAACGAATAACTCATTACAACAACACAGCTTTTTCGTACGCTGATGTTGCTTAGTACACTTGCGAATAGTTTGTACGTTCGTACATACGTAAGTTGGTTTGGCTGAAATAAAGGGATACTTTTAAATTTCATGTGTTATTCTATTTGCTAATTTGTGCAGGTTTTATTGTACTACGAATTCTGACACGATAAGGTTTGACTGACTGGCTTCAGCTTTACAGTTTGAACTGTCTATGACGGAAATTATTTGAGAGTGTGAACGACTATGATCCCGCGTGCTCAACTTGTACCATTAATTATGTATATATATATACATAAGAATATATTTAAAATGATAGAATTATTTACTACACCACTCAGCATACAATACTACATATGGTACGAGTTAAATTTTATAATGTACATAATAGTTATTTACTGTGATGTCATCGCCCACAATTTTCAAGAAATTTTTTCAAAAAGATTTTTTTTGGAAAAGCGTTTTTTTTATATTAATATTTTTTTACTTTTTAGGTACTTTATTTTATCTCTCTTTCTCTCTCTCTCTCTCTCTCTCTCTCTCTCTCTCTCTCTCTCTCTCTCTCTCTCTCTCTCTCTATCTTTCTCCCATCTATTTTTATATCACCAACGAAAAAGCCCCCGGCGTTGAAATCGTTTGAGGAAGCCTTCGCGCGTTAAAATCTTATCTCTATCTCTACTTTAGTTTATCTCTCTCTCTCTCTCTCTCTCTTTCTTTCTCTCAATCTTTCTATATCACCAAGGAAAAAGCCCCCGGCATTGAAATCGTTTGAGGAAGCCTTGGCGCGTTAAAATCTTATCTTATCTATGCCTCAGTCTAGTATTGTCATCCAAAGCAAAGGCCTATGAAACATTTCAGAATTTTTCAACGACCAGAAGTGTCGCAAATAGAGCTTCTCAGATTTAATCCAGACAAACAGACGTCAAAGTGAATTTAAGAAAAGTGTTTAAAAAAATACATACATAGTTGCCGACCATAAATTGAAAATGGAAACTTTGGTTTACATGACTAGCACGTTTTCTAATTCCGCCACCACATCGGCGCGGCGGAACACCGTGTTAACAGATTTATCTTATGCTTAATAATTAATTAATCACTTCTTCATTAAAAATCTTGCCTGACGACTCAGTCGGATTGACAAAAACCATTTTTTTGCGGCGACTATAAGAAAATCGCTTCGCGGAACCTCCGCACCAAATGTCACCAGCTACGCCCTTTTAATAAATTCCTGGTCAGGTTTATTATGCTATTAACAGGTGCTCATTACGAAAGTCCAAAATTGTAGTTTAAGAATATTACGAGTGCTCATTAAAATTGCAATATTTGCTCGGGGTAATTTATAATTTGTGGAAAGAGCTGCCCCTTAAAGTTCTTATAGGATAATGCCTTATTTTTGGGTGTTTTATTCTAAATGTCATACTAAATAACTGGTGAACACATTTGATAGCAAATATTTTATGCTTAGATGGCAGTTGCTCTGATGACCTCGCTTCGCTTATTATTTTTACTCTTTCTACTTTTCCAGATCGATACGGGCAATGTCGATACGACATGGTCTCAGAGTTCCCCTTCTGAACGGCTAAGGTCCGGACGTCTCAATTATTAGCGTCCCCAGTTTATCGGAGAAGCTGACCACGTCTAAGACTTTCCACAGCAAAGGCCACAAACGCCACCTGAGCAATCTTCACTTTGAAATATCATGAAATGCCAGTTGAATTCAAGATTGGTACTATGATACCGTAACCTTAATTTCTAAACAATTCCCTTTTATCATCGTCGTTGGCTCAGTGGTTGCGGTATTCGGTATTCGATTACCAAAGTTAAGTAATGCCGAGCGCGGTCAGGTCTTGGATGGGTTGACGCTAGTCGTGGTTCGGATTCCACGTTAAACGGTAGGTCCCTTCCCTCTCCTTACATGGTGATACGGATAAACCCGCCCGGGTTGGTACCACCGCACTAAATGAAGGTCGGTCGAAGCGGCTATGGGACATAGTTCGTGTTTTCCGTCCAGTACAGTGTAGCCGGCTGGAATTGAGGGAAGTGCTGACATGGCTCCACCTACATAACTCACAAAGGTGTTTAGGATGACATCACCGGTACCAGAAGAACTGGTGCATTAGGTGATGTAGCCATCCGTGTCAGTTTCCATAAAAAAAAAACTTCGGATTAAACCGATTGTTAATTGCTTAAGTTAGCAACATGCCAACACTACCACCTTAGTTTCGAAATAATTTTTACATTGAAACAAATACTTTTAACATTGAAATAGTGTTCATTTACTTTTGTCGTAAATGTCAATCGGCCAAAGCACGATAAAAATATTAACTTTGAATAAAATCGCACAAAAATGTATTAGTCAAATTGACCGAGAAATTACTCGTGCCAAGCAAACGTGGTTCTTCAGAGTTTAGGATAAAAAATATCAACTGTAAGACTGATTTTGGCATTTGAAAAGACTATGTATAATTTTTGCCACATGTTAAAGGAAAGTTTCACATTTACGAGTCTAGAGTGGTTAAGGACTCCAATTGTATGCGAGAGGTAATGAGTTTAAACCTACTTTTGGGTCTACCGGCCTAACGAAACTCGTCATGTCGAGGGATAAATTAAGGAGCGTGTGTAGAGTAAACTAAAAAGTGTTTTTGGTTGATCCTATATGGGCTTAGCCTTAGGATATTAGCTTCAGAGTTGCAATGAATAAATTATCTAATATATCAGCGTCGATGGCTGTTCGTGGTTCGGATTCCACGGCTGGTGCTAAGTGTTTGGATATTTGGCTCAAAAACTTTACTATGCTGTCACGCTTGCAAGAAATCTATATATATATATATAGATTTAAATCCCACCATAACTGAGATATTGGATCATAATGAAAATGTGGAGTAGCATAGGTATCTATATGTGATATTAATTTTCTTGGCCAAATAGAAATAGACTATGAAATCTACCTAAAATAAGCGAAAAAAGGTGGTCATAAAATACGCCTTTAATCTGCGTTTAAGTTATCGTCACTAGACAATACTTTTTAAATTACCGCGCTCGTACGTTTGCTAAACTCGCAGCTAGCGGACGTCTCCGTTACCATGAACAGGACGCTCTGTTCGAAACGTCGGAAAATCTTATAAAGCGAGAAGAGCCGGAAGTTTTCAAAATGTTATCGTCACTAGAGTTAATTTTTTCGTGATTTCATACACAGTTAAGTTTGCTAAACTATGGAATCAGCTTCAACAAAATCTACCTATAAATATTGGTACACTCATAAAACAACGATGATTTGAAATGATAATTAATTATGTTAGATTGAGTCCATGAGATTGTCAGTAGTTGGATGAGACAAGTGGAGAATCTTGCGTACGTAGTAATAGCGTGCTTTGGGGAGGGGTTTACATCGAACAGTGACATACGACCTCATGTCACCTCCTATTCGTGTGATATCACTTCGAGAACCGATGGACTATCTCGCTAAATCCATGCATCCATTACAGTGGGCGGATGGTCGTCGCTAGTGCATGCAAGAGACTGTCTGCGACGAACCTTTGAATGCAAGGTCTCAGCTCCGATGCATTTCCGGTAAAGCGTAGGAATTCAATAACCTACTGTTGCGACAGGAGTGTAGTGTGTTTAATCTGTGTCATCGCCGACTGGATAAGACCGCTTCCCAACTAAATGGCTAGCCTATTAGTTGAGTGGCGACATTTAGTTAACGTTCTAGGTGGGTCATTGGATGAATTTATCTAGCTCAACGTTCAAAGATAAAGCTAACCCGTTGGAAATGGCAGAACGAAAAGCCGCCGGGTTATTCAAATTTATAGTTTTTTTTTACCACTGCAGCGCTAGCAGTCATTTAAAATCATGTCGTTAGCAGCTGATAGAATCGGTTATTGTAGTTGTTTGTGTTTTGTTAAAATGTGATGTGTGATTAAAATGTGCAAGTTTCTGCATTATCACCGACGCTGCGGGATAGCAGCCCCTTCGCCCTTGCGTAACATGGTGCAGGCACCTAGTTACAGCCGGCGGGACCTGGTCTCCCTCTGAACCAATGGCGTCTATATAAACTCTAGGAAGTAGTCATGCCTGACCAGTAACATGTCGGGGCGCAAATGTACTTTCCGCACAATAGCAGTACATTAGAATTTCGTTTAACCGAATTTATAAGCGACGTTCAGCCCTTTGGTTAAAAGTTTGTTTCAACCATTTGGCTGAGCGTCGTTTAGCCATTTAATTGAACGGTCCCACTTGGCGGGATTTACCCAGTTGGCGGCGACATCTATACGAGCGCCTTATGTTTTTACTTTTGCACCCTTTTTCGTAATAGAGAGCCTATTTTCCAATTTTTTTAATATTTTCAATGTTTAAAATATTCTTTCATGGATTATATACACCCAACATTTAAAAAAGCACATGTAATTATCTAAAAATTTAATTTATATCTTCATAATGAAATTTTTACGCTTAAACACTCGACCACGTGACTGTGACGTCATTGGCCGTTTTTGATTACGTTACAAATATTTATTTTATGAAATGTAATGATATTATTAACGTGTTTAATTAATTAATAATTACTCAACTATTTACTTTCGCATGCATACGTATTCAAATACCCAGTACGTGTGTACCACCAGGAGGCTGGTATTTAATTAGCATATGTAGGCATAGAGGCCTCCTACGTACCATGCTCACTCATTGACATTGTTAACATCTTTATTGTTAGCATATTGAAGAATAATTTAATGTATCACATAATGTGTAGGCTCACGTGGAGGTTCTTTCGGCACGATCCTGACGGTTATTATCATAAAAGTGTGAAATACCAGAGGTGCCATCTTCCCAAACGAATGGCTTATTAAATAACGACGTTGCACGTCGACTCTGTACAAATCATTTTAACATTTCAGGTAGGAACTCTGTTATTTTTTCCTAATAATATACCTCCAATAATAAAATATAATCCACATAATTTAATATCTTCCTGGCAAGATGTATATAAAATCAAGTGAATGGGGCCTTGCACGGAATTATGAGCATCTAAAGTATGTCCAATAGGGCACGTTTGGCTGTCCATGGTGGATTGCTGGCTCCTACACTGATGTACGGGAGTGAAAGTTGGGTATGGCAGACAAAGCACGATAGCAGAATACATTTGTGTGGAAATGCGCGCGTTGAGGAGTATGTATGGAGCCAAAATGAAAAACAGATTGATAAATTGTGAAGTGCGAGAGCATTGTGGTCTGAAAGAAGATACAGTGATAAGGATTGGGAAAGGAATGCCTCGGTGGTTCTGTCATGTTTGAAGAATGGATGATAGAAGACTAACGAAAGAAATTTTTGAAGCGAATGTGAGTGGAAGAGTCGGGAAGGGTCGCCCTAGACGCACGTAACAGATCGAGCATGTTCTTCAAAAGAGGCAAGTGCGCAGTACCCGTAACCGACGAGCATACATTGAGTATTAAGAGAGTACAAGAAGCGGCAGAGGTATGTCAGGATCGTGGCACGTGGAGGTCCGTTGTCTCTGCCTACCCCACTGGGAAACATACATGACGCTATGTATGTGTATGTATGTATGAGGTGCGTCTAATACACCTCGATATAATGAGGTAGGTGCCATGCCAGCGTGTCCCGCTAATCGAGCCGGCTACACTGAACTAAACCGAAAACACGAACTATTTTACATAGCCGCTTCGACCAACCTTTATTAAGTGCGGTGGTACCAACCTAAGTAAGGAGGCGCCCGCAGTTTTCCATGGATTCCGCCCCACGGCCAGCATCAACGGTTAAGCTGTCACCCATCCATTTACTTACCGCACTCGACAGAGCTCAACCTGTAAGCGAATACCGACCGTTTCTCCATCGCGCAACCGACTTTGAAAATAGTCATTAAATTACTATTTAAAAATTTTATCGATAAATTCGAAATGACAACACTTGAATGTGTAGGATATTTATTTTAGTATACGCAGCTCGGCCTCCGGCCTCGGTTCAAATCATTTAGTGGTCGGTGCTGAAAGAGGACACAAGTACTCACTCGCACATTTGAATTTAATCCCATGAAACCATGTCGCTTGACTTTATTGGACTGCGATAGATCCATCAGTTACAGCATATTTCAATACGAACGCCAAACATAACATATTTACGCAAGGACCACCGCCGTTA
>WYDE02110055.1:0-11559 GCA_009867175.2 Adela reaumurella
CGGTGGGGTAGGCAGAGACAACGGATCTCCACGTGCCACGATCCTGCCTGACACACCTCTGCCGCTTCTTGCACTCTTATAATATTCTTCATACATGCTCGTAGGTTACGGTTACTGCGCACTTGCTCCTTTTTGAGAACCTGATCAATCTGATATGTATTTTTGTATTTTAATAAATGGACAGGCAATACTATAATAACTCAATACTTTATCCCAAAGTTTTAATATATTCATTTCCTTATTAATATATTTCTGAAAATTCTTCTGGAAGATACCGTTCTACACAACATAATTTTGTCTTTGAACTTTGTTTTCAGTACCCATTGCTTATGTAATTTAGTTCAGATTTCACAAAATATGTTTTCACGCACCTTTCGGAGGTTTCTTTAATAATTAATAAGGATTTAGTAATATTTATGTTGCATACAAATTCAGAGCGTATTTTATTGAGGTGTACCTATGTACTATGTAACTTTTGTGAGATTTCAGACCTATTATTGTTTCTTCTGCAGTCCTTATAAAATGCCCCACTGCATGACTCGAAGTCATTTTATGATGTAAATGTAATCACACTTCTTAACATTTCACATAATCCGAAGTCAGTGAATTACATAAACATTGATAAAAATATGCTCGTTAGAGCGTCATCATTAGTATCCGTCAACAACACTGACCCGCGCCGCTGCTACGTACCTGCCGGCGGCGGCGGCGGAGTCCGCGTAGCGGCTTTGCATAATCTAATCACTTTCGTGTCTCAAGAAATTACACGAAGAAATGTTACCGCTGTCACCGAAGAAAGTTCGCTCGCCCGGCCGCGCCGCGCCGCGCCGCGCCAGGTCCCCGCACGTACCCTAGCCCGGTACTAGCCGGCGCGGCCTACGAGAACGTAAGCGAAGACGCGACCTCGCATCGGACCATCGGTGAGCAATATGCGTGAAACCTAGACAAAATACAGCGAAAGAAAATGTTACAGCGTAAAAATAATCACGAAATAAAATTCGGGAAGCAGAAAACATTGACTCCGTGCGAGAGGGACTAATTTTCACTGCAGCGGAAGAAGCGCAAGCGCGATAGAGACGGGTAGAGTCGGCGCGGAGCGCTGCAGCGGCAGGGTGTTCGCTGGTCGCGCGAGTGTCAGTGACTCCGAGGCGAGCGGCGTGCGAGGGCGCGTTGTGCGTGTTGCGTTTTGTTTCGCTTTTCCGATGGACTTTTTGGCGGGAACGTTCCCGCGACGGCTGCAACAGTTTTCCCGCTGGATTTTCTTTTGAGTTGCCGAGTGATTGTGAGAGAAGTGCCGCGACAGTCCGGACGAAAAGAGGTGCCGCGGAGGCGGAAGATATTATTTACAAAGAGTAAAGGGTGCAAAATTACTCATCGACAAGGCCGAAATTGAACGGCGATAGAGAACCGCGCGAGCGCCGACAAAAGCAAAAGTTTTGCGCGAATTACAATCGCGCGAGCGGAGCGCCGCCGCGCGAGAGAGAAATTTAGTTTTACTTTCTTTCGACGCGAATCAAAAAGATATAAAGAACGCGATGCAATTATGTATGTACATTTTTTAAAGATGGCGCTTTTTCGTCAGCGATGCTAATGCGAGACGAAAGATGTAATATCGGAATGATGATTTGGGAAGAAAGTTACAATATTTTTAGTCGTTTTCGCAGTTTTCGACGATTACATTGTCGGCAGTTTTGATTTTGTTCGGTGTGTAATTTTGCATTTTCCGCTAAGTGACATTGAAGAGGTATTCTCCGTTTCTCTAGTGAAAGATGAATATTATTTACAAGTAATTGTGAACTGTGCGTAGGAATAAACATGAGTGGACATTGGACGGACGACAGTGAGTGAACAGATTGGCTTGTGATACGCGAGGAGACCTGGAGTGATCCGATACACCTGGATCTGTGTACTGATGCTGTTGAAAACTGAGTGTTGAACCGAAACTGTGCACCGTTTGTTGGATTGAACTGTTCTGGTCTGGTGAGTTATATTTTTAAATATGTACCTCGGTCGAACGAGCAAATCTGTCAAGACTCTGGAACGAACGTATTCGAGAAAGGACTGAACGTAAGAAACTTCAAGTTTACCCGCAAGACCGGAAGCAATCGATCCGCCTTCAACAACAAGGTAGAGTACGGGAAACTTTTTTCTTTACAGCAACGCGGCTAAAAGAGCTCTTCAACCTTGGCAAATAAGCAAATGAAAATATACATATACTGTAAAAGTTTCTAGGAATCCGGATATCAAAAGTTAAATACACATATCAGACTAGGCATATATAAAAAAGACTTCAAAGTATCTGATGCACATGCATAATATATTTATATATAAACATAGTTTGTACTTATTTGACAATTTCACGAAGCCACCCGAAACATATCAGAATTGAAGGTCAGCGGTCCACGTACACACACATATGTATTTACTTATCATTTACATGTGTTATGATATGAGTATACAGCTCTATCTGCACTAGCAGCCAAGGTGAAAACCTCGCCAGCTCACACGAAAACCATCACGTGTCATATCACTGCAATGCCATATTTATTGGCAAAGAAACGCAAGGTCTCTACTTCCTCAACTGTTACATTGTTACGTGTATATGTCAGCTTCTTCCTAAAGAGAAAACTATAATATTAGGATTAAGGGTAGGCTATAAATATAGCCCGGGAGACAGGCATGTTAATAACGAACACGCACTAAGATCGAAATAGGGTAACGACCATGAAACACCGTGTGAAGAACACCCACCAGGTAAAGTGAAGGCGCAGTTGCGTTCTATAAAGGCAGAGAAAAATAATTTGAAAGACTCAATAGTACCTTCAGTTAATGAACTGTCTGAATGCAAGATAAAACATCGCACAGGTTTCATGTTACGACCCATGTCTCTATGAAGTCGGGTGAAAAATAAGTTCAGGGTTTTATAGACCACCACACTAATAAATTGTTTGTGGTTTACGGCATTTGTTCTATCTAAAACCATAGAAAATTGATGGATTAAGTATATTTGTATTACTGTTTCTTAATATTTAATAATAGTGATAAAAATAATTGAACAGCCTCATGAAACAGAGTTAATAACTGTAGAGAAGGCAAAGAAAGACCTAGAAACATCTCTAGTTTATATTGAGAAACTTATATAAATTATAAATCTGGAAATCCCTCTAGAAAGCACATTCGGAGACATTTAGACTACGATTGAGTGAGGATATAAACGAGCGTCACAAGGGTAAAAAAAGGAAATATCAAATAATGAAACATGTCATATATAGCAAAGCCATAGTGAGATGAGGTTTGAACTTCCATCAATTATTTTTAAGGAAACGCAACCGTTTTGCAGAAAGAAACATACAGAAGAAACAAACATAAAACAAATAAAACAAAATCAGATAAACAACCAAAATCTAAAACCAATGCCACACTTTAGTTACATAATTTTTTTAAAAGCGGGTAAATCTAATGAAACATACAAGTGTACGAACGCAAGCAAAGTTAAAAACACTTAACCAAAAATAAAAATATTATATGAAGAACGAGTACACAGGTAGGTACCTAAAAGTTTACAACATACAATGAGATTTTCAAGTTTACAAATTTATACTCGAACCAAAGTATGAAGTACCAAAGCGAGAAAATAAATAAATCGCCAATCTTATCAACGCTGTGACAAGTTGCAAGAAGTGGTCAACGAGATAGTATGTACATAAATACCACTAATTCGGGGTAAGTTCTAGTGGTTAGCCGGAACAGGATGTACAAAAAGACAATACTTTTATTATAAAAAAAATTAATTTTTTTTCACATCAACATTGAGAAAGCGATCCTGAACTTTATTGCTTCGCGCATTATTAAATAGATACTAAAGGAGCATAACTCCAAGATAAGACGTAGAAGAATAATTACCAAACCCACCCATAAAACGAACATTTGATAAATTCGGTCGGCTAGATAGAGAAGGTTAGCGACAAACGAAACGATAGACCAAAATGGATTTGCTTATCCGAAGGGCACGTCCATCGGTGATAACTTTTTGCCGTCACTGGAAAACTACAGTACGAAGGGCGTCCACTCTCCGCAGAGTTGTAATTATAATCTAAAGTGATAAGCGCCAGACATATTCGTATTAATACTGATCAGATCAGGCACGTGTGCGAAGAGTGCTCGCTTCGAACAAGGGAGACGGAACTGACCTCTGAAGAGTGGTTTGTTGAAAATTCTGTAGAAGGTCATTATTTTATAGCCAGAAACATATTTCTCAGAAGATTTCCTAAAATCTTTTGAAATTTTGTTGGTTTTCCTTCATTAATTTCTGTTCTCACAAAATAGAAATATTCTATATTTTTTTTTGTGGAGAAAGCTTAAACATTTTCAATTGCAGCGTTATTAATCTGAATTTTTTTTATAAAAAAAAAAAAAACAACTGATATCGGCGCACCCGGCGCTGAACATTTCACAGCCGACATTGACCTTAAAATTAACGAATTCAACTGCTGTACACAATAAAAGCGAAAAGGTCAGTCGTATTTAGTTGGATTCAGTACTTATTTATTATACTACATATATTATATACATACATTACATACATAGTCACTCCCGCTGAATCCCGACAATCGGGGTAAGCAGAGCAGTCGGTGTTGTGCAGCAAGAACACCGATAACTTACAGAATAACACCGACCACCACATTTCGCGAGGTATTCGGACAAGATATCAGGCAGCATGTAAGGTCCGACTGCATGACATGGTAAAACTACCGTGCCAAGGTGAGAGGTGGCGAGCCTGTCGCCCTTTAGAACGGTATCTTGTCCTTATCCCTTAGTCGCCTTACGACATGCATGGGATGAGATGCAGTGGGGTCATTCTTTTAAGTACCGACCCCACACGGTACACTATATTATATGTTATACCATATTATATAATATATATATACAGTATATATTATATCCAGATTTTTTAGAAAAAAATATACTTTCTTTTTAAATAAACGCAATCATAACGAGTAAAAATACAGAATTAAAATATATATTACATATGATCTTCAAAAGCAGCAAAGAAAAACATTTTTAAATGTACGTTTCTTAATCAGATTTGTCACTTGCTCTTTATTTTCTCGTTTGAAAGTGCATATTAAATAGATCACATTTACAAGGCAAGACCGCGATGACTCCGACTGATCCGACTTCGACCGATTTCATTGAGTTGCGATTGGCGCAGAATTGTACCGCGTTTCCAATCACGCACTTGCATCACGCGAATCACTCGTAAGGCACAGTCTGATACCAAGCACCGAGCAGCAAAGTTTCTATGAACATTACTACGCCTTTTGTTTCGAGAGACTGATGAGTTTTAGTGTTTTAATGTTATAGTTTTTTTTTTAAACATAATAGAAATCTAATAATATGTCAATCATTACTTATATCATATATTTCAATCATAATATGTGAATTATTCTTGCTTGTATCATTCTATAAGCTTTGATAAATGTTTACGTGTTTTCTCTAACACGACACACACAGGCCTCTAGATAGAGCGGTCGGGTAAAAGGTTGGTCTGTGTTGGTGTATCTGTAAACGTGGTTTAGTAGTGTTGGTGCGTTACTAGCGGACATTCGCGGAGAGTGAAAGTTCTCTATTTGAATGAGAAAAAAATTGTTTGGCAGTGTTGGTCAGACTGCGCGCGCGCAGTGCCGATCGTGGCGCCCGGGCGTTTAAGCTTCCGAGAGACTTACTTGTAGTATAGGCGCTCAGGCTTTTCCTCAGACTTCCGAAAGACCAGGAATATGTTAATACATGCAATTTGCTAATATACACCATCATGTTATCACCACTGAAACTAATGTGGTCGAAATACATTTTAAATAAATACCTATAATTTTAATTTCAAATTGTAAGTAAGTATACAATAAAACTATACTAATTAAAGTTAACCTATAAAATAACATAAAACTAAATCCTAAAAATAAACGTACATTATAATAAAAAAAAATCCCTAAGATCGCTACCATGTGGGAGGGTGCCCAGAAAACTGGCCGCGTTGCCTCGCTGTATTGCGAGGCTCAGACGCTGACCGAGGTACCAGTCGGCCCTCTGGTCACCCAAGGGCCGGCTAAAATATATATTTTAAATAAAAATATATATTTTTATTGCCATTCATGGTTGAAAATCGCTCATATGTCGTACAGTATTAGGCATTAATTTATTATGAAATCGTATACTGTCTCGGAGCGGAGGTTATTCCATCATTTAGAAGTCGACTATTTCATCGAATATTCATATATTTAATGGATTTAATTTACATTAGTATAATCTACTTACGTTTACTCTAATCTACTCATCCTAACATATAAAGCAGATAATCAGTAATAAGTCGGGTCGGGACTGTGTTCGTTTATAAATCGAGAACGACTCAATCAATTCACTGACGTATTCTCTAACAAGTGAGGATGGTTTCAGGATACTTACCACTTCGGTAATCCTTCGAGGGTCTGAGCAGTGAGCAAATATCTTGCGGAGCGGAGCCGCGTGCGGGATGTTCACCTGGCCAGCAAACTATGACACATTTTCTTTTTAATCGCGGGCGTTTCTGCCGCTGGAGCATAAAGTATAAGATAATCTTAACCAGCGATGCATTCATTTTCGAAGCTACAGCGTTGTTGTTTGCTAAATCTTCAAAATTAACAAAATAAGGGTCAGCACAAAAAGCAAGTTATCGAATCACAATTTCCAAACGTTTCGAAAAATGCCAACTCGAGGCGAAGTGTTGGCCTCGTTGCCGCGAGCCTCGTCAGTCGATCGTTCGCGCTTTTCTTACGTTTAGCCAACTGAAATTATGTTGAAAAAAGGGCGATATTGCAAATAAATCATAACACACGTTTTATTTTTAAGCGACTTGATAAAACGGATCTTCTTAATTTGGCCCGTATGTAGTACATGAATATATGTTTTTTGGCAGTGATTTTCTTCTAAACTACTTTTTCACCCTTGCCATTATCTGTATATAATCTCTTCCTTTCTATATTGTATAAGGGAACGGTGCCCTTGGTGATATACTTACATACAGACATATCAATCACGCTGAATCCTGACAATCGGGGTAAGCAGAGCCATCGGTGTTGTGCTGCAAGACCTCCGGTAAATTACGTACAACACCGACCACCACATTTCGCACGTTATTCGGACAAGATATCAAGCAGCATGTAAGCACGAAGACGCACCTACTTAATGAATGGGTAGAGTACCGTACCAAGATGAGAGGTGGCGATTCTGTCGCTCTTTAGCACGACATCTTGTCCTTATCCCTGGTGATATATAAACACAATTTACAATTTACCATGGGAACTATTGCAAACACTGTACCGAAATAGACACTGTACCTTAGATAGGTACAACATTACCTGCAAACATATTTATCATAATATTACTTAGAAGCGTATACTGATGTAGCGTACGTTCGTATAAAATTCCTTTTGAAGATGCTGCCACCAGCTTTTCTTTCACTCTGCAGCTACTTAAAAAAAGGAAGGTTATATGATATATTAATGAATATACGCTAGAATGTACGATATAACTTAGGAGATAATAAGATATAAAACGTTTTATAAGATTTTTTAATGGAAATATTAATTAGTCTACATATACCGATAATACATACTGAAATTGTTTAATTAGAAATGCCCACCAAAAAAAAAAAAAAATAATAACCACAAAATTTTTGAATTCGAATTTATCAGTTTTCGCCCATAATATCATCAAAATAAAATCTTTATTTATAATGTTACCTAGAATTGGTTTCAGTAGTGTTTAATACAAAAATAAAAAATAAAATTAAAATCGAATTCATAATATATAAATACATACATATCACTCACGCTAAATCCCGACATCACAGCATCTCTGCGGAGTTGCAGCGGTTCAAGTTTGCAAGACACATCGGAGTCGAACTTTTA
Organism: Adela reaumurella; assembly: GCA_009867175.2. Taxonomy (NCBI): domain Eukaryota; kingdom Metazoa; phylum Arthropoda; class Insecta; order Lepidoptera; family Adelidae; genus Adela; species Adela reaumurella. The sequence goes on from WYDE02110055.1 coordinate 7,944, forward strand.
GTGTTATATAGTGTGTATAAAGGTGGACTGTAATAAATTGTCTCCAGCGACAAGTCAGCCTTTGCTAAGGAGAAGAGTCTATATTTTTTTATATTTATTAATGTAAAGTAATAATAAATTAATAGATACGACTTAAATTAATACCATTCAATAGATTACATTAAATAAGATGAGCGCTTACGTAAGTACTACTAAGTACTAAGAAATAATAAAATTCGAGAATAAATAAATAAGGTACGAAGATTTTTATTACAAATCTACAGGAGCCAGTTCCTTGTTACAGAAATGACTCAAAAATTTGGAGCACTTCTTCTATCGAATTAATCTAGTTTATTAATGGGGAACAAGTGTTTAAAAATATAAAAATCTAGACTAAAGAGACATTTACGCTATTCGCATTTCTTAGATGTAGCCTTGACATATTTCGCCTCGTGCAGAATATAAAACTATTTTATAACACATTACGGTTTAAATTTGTTTTAAAGTGCGAACTATAAATATTATGAACCGGCGAATAGTGATAGGTTTTTAGACGTTGGAATTATTTGTGTAAAAATGACTTAATGCTACAACTCTTGCCCAACTGGCATAAACAAATAATAAAGCGTGTACGTCGTTTTGTCTTAGTGTAAGTAGTAGATTACAAGCTGAACATATTTAGTAGTACATACATACCATCACGATGCTTCCCCGGAGGGATAGGCAGAGCCAATAGAGCGCCATGTGACACGTTCCTGACATAAATACTTTGCTTCCTCCACTGTCATACATTGCTTCATACAGGCTAGTCGTTTATTTAGTAGTATTTTACGCGAGAAGAGCCGGAAGTTATCAAAACCTTATTATTATCAATTTTTTTTATTCACATATTTATAAGAGGCTTAAGCCTCAGCTGTGACTATGCCAGCCCCAAAGTACTTTATACTACTCATTGACATAACAAATTACCATTATTGGCATCGCAGAGACAAAGAAGCTACAAAAAATTGGAGTACAAATTTACATTCTTCCGAACTAGGTTTAGTTAATGCTTTATGGAACATTAAAAATAAATTCATTCTATCTGTAAAGGTGTTTCGAATCGGATAAAATAGTCACCAACGACGAACGACAATTGTATGGAAAGTGACGATCTTTTGTTTTTCCTGGTCACATTTTGTTTTATTTATCTTAAAGAACGAACAATATTCAATAAAATGTGAACTAATTGTAATCCAATACGATACATTTATATTGAGATTAAGTTTCTCCTTGTTCCTTTGAGACACTGGATTGGAATTCACAAGGTTTCGAATCTCTGGTCGATCACGAAGCCCGAGACATTCGCTTTCATTTTCGTCAATTGTTTTGAGTTCAGCAATTGAGCATGCTTCAAAACTAACACGTGTTACAGATATTAAGGCTCCACCCTGCCCCAGAAAACTGATAAAAAAAATTTACTGATCGAGCTGATATTCTTCCTTAAGGTAGGTATATCCTCTCAACATTTACAAATTTTACTTCAATAGTGTAAACTTTGCTCGAGAGAAAAAATTGTGGAAATGGTCTCTTTTTTACATTTCTACCTATTTCTGGGAATAGGTTTGCATTATAAAGCCAAGAAGTACATATTACGTTCGCATCGTAGTTGCTTAGTTTTAGAATTGAAAAAAAAAAAAATCAAATAAATCGTTCACCGAGGCCTCGCGTAGGATGTATGTGCAGCGAGAAGTTCAAACAAATTACACATTTGTTTTGCGTAGCTTCAAATGACTTGTTGGCGTTATTTGTGTCATCTGTGAGCATATAGCATGCATTGGTACGGTAAGCAGCCTTAAGCTAGAATCGTAAAATACTTTTCAAATTGGCGGCCCAGCTACGAAACTGTATTAGGGTATAAGTAAACGAAAATTAACGTAATTACTGAGAGCTTAAATGGAGGGGAAAAATAAGTTGTAAAATGTGTAAAAAAACGTTGACATTTTTTTTTACCGTTGTTATGCCATTTCTGCACCTACTTAATTAATTACTAAGTACTAATATATGTAAATACAGTAATGAATAGGTAGGTAAATAGCACCATTTACATAAATTGTAAAAAATAAAAAAATAAATCATTAGTCAAATTTAAGAGATAAACCATATGTTTAGCCAAAATTTGTGCCATAATTCACCCAATCTGGCAACACTGTTCCCTGGCGGTCTTGAAATTGAGCTGAATTAAATGAGTTTATATTGACTCAGTTCATACCTAACTCAGCGGAGACGCGTGCGTCAGCGACCTTGTTCTCAAACTTTTACTAAATGTTTATTTAGCGATATTTTCAGCCACACGCAAAATATAAATCATTTCTTCCATTCGCTGAGTCGATTAAACTGACTTGAGATAATATTGAATATATCGGAATTTTCTTCATATTATACAAATCAATATTTACGTTGTAATAAACATTTACACTCTTGTTGAAAACATAAGGCGTCGTGACATGCATGAATCGGCAAACATGTATAATAATAAATGTTTAATACAAATACATGTTTAATAATAATAAATAATTAAACGGCAAAGGTGCAAGGATCTTTGTATCGAGACGAACTGAGATTAATGGGTAAGTTTTAATCGATCGGCGATCGGTAACATTGACCCGTCGCACTCTTATTTATCGACATCAAACTACGATATCACCAAAGTACAGAGCGTACATTTTTTATTTACTTAAATTCACGTTGAATTTCACATAGAGCAAGTGAATGTGTTTTGTTCGTTGTTAGTTTCGTTTATTCTCTCCCGAATGAAATAAACAGTATGGTAACATCTGTCGTGAAAAATTTATAAAAAACAATTATGTCCTCATACGCCACGAGATCCATCTCCATAAAAAAAATTAATAATAATAACAAATTACGTGATTATTGGTCCCTGATTCTTTCATCGTATCACCAGGAGAATATATGTACAATGAGATCGAAGATGATGACGCTCAACTAACGCGCATCTAGGGTGATACCATATCACATTAATGACTATGGAATATGGGACGGGTCAAACAGTTGGCAAAGTGTCACACACAATAGTAAATCAAACATAATTTTACTAGTTTACTATTGAAGATTAGAAGAAAATATGTCAGATTACTATTTCGATACCCACTGGGAGCACAATAATTACTTTAGAATTGGTGCTAAATGGCCGCTGACACTCCGGTGAAGGAAAACATCGTGAGGAAACCCACTTCCAAGTCGGTTGGTGACCGTGGAAGTGTGTGACTAAAATCCTCTCATATCGTTAAATGAGAGAAGCCTGAACTCAGTAGTGGGGCGACGAATAAAATGGCTGCAAAAGAAAGAAGAGAAGAAGAACTATTGAAGAAATAAGACCAAATTCATTATTTTGCACGAGATATTTCATTCATTTAATATTATTTAATGACATTCTCTATTTTTACTCATGACAGTTAATGAACGCTGATACTTTTCTTTACATGAAATGGTTCTGTCACATTGATATACAACCCAAAAGTCCAGTGAACGTATATAAAAATCACGAGGAAAATAAAGATGGACAAGATGCCGTGCTAAAGGGCGACAGGCTCGCCACCTCTCACCTTGGCACGGTACTTCTACCCATTCATTCAGT
>WYDE02110166.1:0-11558 GCA_009867175.2 Adela reaumurella
TAAGTCACCAAGGTGTTTAGGCTGACATCACTGGTACCAGAAAACTGATTCATTAGGTGATGTAGCCATCCGTGTCAATTTCAATAAAATAAAAAAACTAGCCATTGACAGTACCTTGCCAATTTTACCATCTTTTCATTTCTGTTTTACAATAATATCCAACATAGATTTTAAAACTCACTCAACAGAGTGGCGCTGCGCTTGAATTGAAAAAAAATCCAAACGTCTTATTTTCGTCGACCAGCGCGTGTTGTGAAATAGTTAAGCGGAGTGAAAGAAAGAAAGAAAGAAATGATTTTTATTTTCTCTTAATCACTTACAATATATAGTATATAGTAATAGTTCACTTCACTTATAGTTCAGTACCTACGCATTTATAAGAAAAGAGAAAAACGCCTTTCCCGCTACACACCTACTCGTCTCCGAGCTGGTGTGTGAGGCGCTGAATTTAAGCCTGCCCCAGTGTCCCAGTGCCCCAGAATTGTGGTTTGATCTGTCTGTATCATGACATTTCAAAGTGAGTATTTAAATCTACCCTTCCAACTGTACATATCCCTAGCATGATTCTTGAAAACAAAAACCTCTAACAAATTAAAAAAATTTCTCATCTTGCAATGTCACAAATATTTCATGCCACTATATGGTTTCCCCTGTATTATATTTAAATTCCTACTTTAGGTAGGATAGCAACACTCATTATCGTAATTTTAAATTACATTAACATTATCTAATGCTATATAAGATCATTTTTAATTCTAACAATTTACGTGCAGTCTGATATGATCGTGCCGTGGATTGCTTCTAGTGATTGATATTTAACAAAATGAAACAGTATAGGTTTCCTCAAGGTGAAAATAAAATTCGAGTCAAGCCAAACCCATCACGATTCATCGAACACGAGCCCCACAAATTGGCATGATTAGGCCACGTGATCATTGGGTCTGCAAAGCCACAGCATCAATGTGTAATTAGAACCCGACTCCCGACTATCTAACTTGAAACTTCGAATCATAGGATACGGGACCGTTGTTCGAGGTAGGTGGAGGTGATTTGTGAATTTAAATGTAGAATAGATTGTTCGGATGATCTCTATAACCACAGAGCTAAATCAAAGGGAGGAGTAACTTCTTGGAACGAAGTTCTTTCTCGAACGTGGATTGTGAAGACACATGACGAATGAGAACTAGACCGAAAAAAGTGTAAGCGTCAAGACACGTTTGATTAATTTAGTACGTTACAGCACAAGTTCAACACAAGGTACCCCCACTTCCAGTTATAAAACAGTACAAGTTCAACACAAGGTACCCCCACTTCCAGTTATAAAACAGTACAAGTTCAACACATGGTACCCCCAGGTCTGATTTTGCTTTTATTTATTCTTTTTTAGTTTTATTTGTCCAAATGTGCCGGCGGGATGTGACTCTGGTATAATTTGTTTTTATCTAATTACTTAAAGGGTTCGAGTGACCAAGTATTACCAACTTCATTATATTTTTTTATATATGGAACGCGCGATGACAGAGAGTTCATTTGGAATTAAACGTCAGTTCATTCATTTGTTTTAATGATTCTAGATGCGTTTTGCTCTACGATAAAAAGAAAAAAAAATATTGATCATGGAGTTTAAAGGTAAAAGTGCGATTACTTTACATTTACGCGGATATTCGGTTTCCGATATTGTTCACAAACTGCCAGCACCTCAATGTTAACAAAATGTTTGCGTATCGAACCATTAACTGCCAGCACCTCAATGTTAACAAAATGTTTGCGTATCGAACCATTAACCGATACAGTGTTACTAGTGGAATCGCAAAACGCAGCAAAGGCGGCCCTAAACGAACAGCAACTTCTCGGGAAATGGTACGGAAAGTGAAGGCCCGAGTTGTTCTCAGCACAGCACATGAAAATTGGCGACATATCGGACTGGAGTGTTCCTCAAATATTGAAGAATGACCTACACCTCATGCTCTACAAGATCCAAAAAATGCAAGATTTAAACGCGATGCAGAGAGTGTACGGTCGGATAGAGTACCCGGGGTACTAAAACGCTTGCACGCGAGTGAAAAATATCGTCTTCTCCAATGAACATTTTTTCACCGTCCAGCAGTACGTGAACAAGCAAAATCACCGTGGTTGGTTAGAGAGGAAGTAGACGGAAAATCTTGAGCTAAGAATTGCAGTCAGAAAGCAAGGACCAGCTTCTGCCATGGTTTGGTCCGCAGTGACTGCTGAAGGTCGCTCTCCATTTGTTTTCATCGATCAGGGTGTCAAGGTTAATAAGACAGTGTATCACGAAAAGGTCCGCGGTTCATTTCGGTGCAGCAGTGGCCCCCGTATTCATCAGACGCTAATCCGCTGAATTATTCAGTTTGGAGTGTTTTGCAGGACAGGGTGTTCACTAAAAAAACACCATAGTTTGGATGCGTTCAAGGCATCGATGTAATAGCGATGGCACCCTCTCATACTACGATACACTCATAAGGCGGTCCCGAATTTATAGCAGCATGCCGACATAAATTTGCACTGACTTATTGTAAGAGTTGAGCGGTATAAATTTAACTCTTTTCTTCTCGTGAAATTTTTATTATGCATTGTTCTCGCTCTTACTTAAGCGGTTCTCGTGCATGTATACGGCACGATACAAACGTGTGTGTCTGTAAACTAACACATTGCTGTACTTCAGGAACAGATTTTGCACTAGATGACGACATCTATTACATCGATGCTCAACACTAAATATCTGGCTGTAGCGATGCACTATTTTCACGGCAGCGAGCCAATATAACATAAGTGACAATGTGGGACTAAAACAAGACTTTATGTGCATTTACAATTTTAGATATTAATAACTTAGATGTAATGTAGGTATAAAACAATCGAATAAAGATGGCATTCGAGATTTTTTTTTAAACAAGCAAGTTTTATGCTTGCTCTGGTCCAAAACGACTGACAAAATTGTTTGAAACACCAAATCCTTACCTTTCCATATCACCGATTACAAAGTAAAAAAATAATGATGGAAATGTAAAAAAATGATAGTCCACATCAAGCGAAAAGTTGGAATGTCATGTTTATTAAATTGCTTTATATGTAAGATATGCATATTGTCAGAACTTTATTCTAATGGATGTATATTAGTACCTAATATTTTTACAACTTTTATAGATTTAAGTGAAGCATTTATTTTGAAAAATATATTCTCATTATTATTCTCTTTACTCAATTTTTTTAAATGCATTTTACTCTATATTGATTGAAAAGTATACAAGTTTTAATAAATATTTTGAGTGATAGTGTTTTTATTCTTCGTTCGACGTAGGACAGATTCTGATAATGTTTAGAACAGATTCCTTCTGTTCCAGACACATTCCGTTTAGGACCGATTCTATTTTGAGCAGTAAGCTCTACGTTGATTCTTTTTTTTTGTTTGCGGATTAGCCTAGTTGGTGAGCGCGCGCCTCTGACTAGAGAGGTTGTGGGTTCGATACCTGGTATGCGCACAATTTTTCCCGATTTTAAAATCTCTATCAAAATTTGTGTGCAAAATTACAATGCACCCTGGTGAAGGAAAACACGTGAGGAAACCTATATACTAACTACGAATGTATTGTAGTGTATAAAGGTTGACTGGAAGAGATTAACTCCGGCAATAAGTCCGCCTTCTGCTAAGCAGATAAAGTATATATTTAGTTTATTTATCTTTTTAATTTGTATTTATGGCTAAGCGCAATGGAGTACATGGGGTATAGTAGTTTTATTTATAAATAAAACAAAATTATGATATTGCAAATTTCATCATTTATTACATAATGGTTGAATCATTGTTACAAAAACTGACACTGAAATAGAAAAATGAAGTCACGTCCTGATAAAAAACACAATATTCATGAATGAAAACATTTTCTACGACAAAATTGAATCCTTGAAAATTATCAAAACCATCATTTAGCCTTAATCCCTGCCGAGAATCCTTAGAATACCTTAAAACATGGAAATACTAGTTATAACGTACTACACACCATCCACTTGGAAAAAAAGTTTAAAGAATTTAATGAAACTTTCATGGTGTTTTCCTCTTTCCCTTTTTCCACCCAACAGAGTGAGACAGCAGTACAAATTTTTATAAGGCCTGACAAGAAATATAGAGTACCTCGCCATGTTGCAGAAAATCACATAAACGAATTTTTTTTCACTTGCAACACCAGCGTTAAATTTCAACGGCACTTGATTGCTGCCAAAGTTAACTGGATTTATCGTCTTTAGTCGACGAGCTATATTTATTACATCAACATCACCCAGACAGAGTAGGTAATTTATCCCTATCATACAGGCAGGCACTCCAGTAATTTTTCTAGTGCACTCGCTGGAACTTCGACTAAGACATTCATCGAATTCAATTATTATCTAATATAATTATTTCCCGCACTTGATAGCTCGCCAGCATATTGACAGTTAACACAGTAAGAAGAAAATAAATGTGGCTCCATCAGAGGTTTTTTATATTCCTGGTCAGGCTATACATGCACATGGGGCCCATTCACTGCCAAGCCTGCCGTCCTTTCACTTTTGCATTCATACTGTAAATATAGTTATTTTCAAGTTTAGAACAAAACATATTTGTTTTTATTTCTTGGCTGGATACTTGTCCTTATGCGGACTCTTACACAAATTATTACAACGGTCAGCACTGCCTAACCTAAAAGTTTTTTTTATAGTCTTTTCTGTACCGGGTGTAAACTCCTTTATTTTTAGGGGGTATTTCTGTAGTCTACACTGAGCAATTTTTGTACTAACACTTAAAATAAAAATAAAAAAATTCACTCCTTAAATTTCGAGGTTAGGTTTGACCTTAAAAATAATCCATACTATGCGATTACTATAAAATAGGATTGGCTGTTGACTACACTCGAATCCGGAGAGAAAAGTACAGTCTGCACGTCCTCAAGGGTTTACACGGGAAGCATTATACATATTATTTTAAATTTCATACTTACGTATGAAATGACAATTCCAGGTCTTTTACTTCTCCTTTTGTTGTTTTTGATGACCAAGACACGACTGAACGTGATTTTTTTTTTTACTTTTTCCAAAACTTTTTATCTAAAACAATGAGTTCACTTGATAGTTCTTTAAAATACTTAACTTTTGACACTTCCACACTTGAACAAAAAGTTTTAAGCTCAAGAATTGTTCTTACAAGAAATATTTAGTTAACACTAATCTGTTTCGGTTTTTCTTAATTTTTTTATTTGGTGTATACATTTTTTTACACACCTTACTCAAGTATGACTGACATGAAGTTAGTTTGACAGTTCATCGTCACAAAATGGCGCTAGTCCCGTCCTATTCTTATTTTTATCGCATTGTACATTGAAAGTTATTTTTTCTTTCGAATTTCCAAAAGTTGCGTTGTTTGGGCTAAGGAACAACCCCCTAAAAGGAACCCATTTAATTGAAATACACCCAATATATATTTTTTTTAAAGTTTAACCAAAATAATGTTTATTTCTTAGCTGGATGCATGTTCTTATGCGACTTTTACATAAATTATTACACCTGAACTGTCCAACCAAACCTAAACTGGTTTTCGACCGCTAACCTAACCCAAACTGGTTTTCGACAGCTAACCTAACCCAAACTGGTTTTCTGACAGTTTATATATAGATTACATTAGTGTTTCCACGCAGCTCGCATTCCAGTAATTACTGACAGTAATGGACCCCGTATTATCGCTAAAGAATCGACTAACACTACAGGAATAAAATTATCTTAAGTCAGTCTAAAAAGGAATAGTTCATTATTCTTTGGGATATGTACAGTTTTGTTCACAACTACCCGCGAGTGACTTTCTATTCTGCGAAATATGTATACATGTATAAAGTTTGTACCATTCGAAATATTTTTAAATAATTTTTTATGTGACTTGCTCCGTCAAACATTGACAAATTAAAAATTTGCCCAATGGCAATTTAAGGGCTTCTGAAACGATCAAGCTGCTTGAACTAAGCACCTAGATTTTTGCTTGGGTGAAATATCTATCATCGTTGACAATATTTGCTTGATGTTTGAATCAAGCATCAACGTACTTCATTCAGATTGATGCGATTTTATATTTCGTTTCACACCACGTTTTGACAGTGTTCGCAACTGGTTTGATCAACATAACATAGCATATAGATTATAGATGAGTACAAAATGAGTACAATTATCTCTTGCTTGATCAAGCAGTATGATGGGTGCTTCAAGCTGCTTGAGCATGAAAAAAAAAACTTTGTCTTTGGCGTCAAGCGAAGCTTGAATGTCTCGGGAGCCCTTTACATTACGCAAAATAGAAATGCACTTTCGTGGTTACGTCTCAGTGATCCTGGAAAAACGAGTTTTTCGCTCAGAGATCCCGAAACGTAAAGAAATAAGGAACATATAGGGCTAATAAATATAATTTTTTTCTAAAAAGGGTAAATAATTTTGAAAAAAAATACACAAATAAATTCAGTGATAATTTAACATTTGATTTTATTTACATTCGAAATTCGACTAACGCATTCGTTGAGCTTTTTATTTCATCTGTGAGCTCGCGACAGACCATATGGTGCAGAACGGAATAAAATCACAGCCACTCTTCCGCCTTCGCATGCAATCTGTTATACTAGCAATGGAATATTGTCCGTTTGTATGGAATGGAACACGTACAGACGGGTCCTTTGTTTTTGCCACTCCGTCGTCGAATGTGGAAGAGTGTGGCGAAATACGTAATACGAACAGTGACACCAAAAAGTATTTTCCGCTCAGACCAGATCTAGTTGCAGAATGCGTAGAAAATGAGACTTTCATACCGTAGCAAGTTGCGGAATGCTCGGAAAACGGGAGCTTGAAACTGCAGCATGTTGCGGAATGCGCAGAAAACGGGAATATCAAACCGCAGCATGTTGCGGAATGCGTGGAAAACGGGATTTTCAAAACGCAGCAAGTTGCAGAATGCTCGGAAAATGAGAGTTTTGAACTGCAGCATGTTGCGGAATGCGTGAAAAATGGGATTTTTAAACCACAGCATGTTGCGGAAACAGGAGTATCTAACTGCAGCAAGATGCGGAATACGCAAAAAACGGGAGTTTAATACTGCAGCATGTTTGAGAATGAACGGAAAACGTGAGTTTGGCGCTACGTATATACACAAGTTGCAATAGACAATGAAATGTTTACTCCAGTGCAGCCATTCCGGATAGTCTGTCGCGGGCATTACAATTGATTTTACGACTATTTGTGTTCAAAAGTTCCAATTTACATCCGCAGAATTCAATATGGTTAATTCTATCAATCGAACATGTCAAAGTAATCACAATTTGGAATCTTTATATTCAATATATTGGAAATAAAATTTACACTGTTAAGACACAGAATGAGTCCCTTTTACACCACGGTTAGCATCAATGACAGAAAGAGATCACCAATTAGTCTCTATTTCCGGTCTAAACATTTGAGACGACGCGCACAGGTTAACTCCAGAGGCAATTAAGAAATTGACCGATGCGGATTCAAAAACAACAAAGATCTAACAAGAAAATAATGAATGAATTTACGATTCACGTAGCCTTAAATGTATACGGCGTTATTTGTATCATCAGGTTATAGCATGGATTCTCGTCCGTCTCCCCCTTAAATTATCCTTGTAATCTGCACATTCGATTCAGAGTGTACACAAAATAAATTCATATAAGACGAATGAAACTCCTACAAAATACAAAAACAAGATATGTTACAAATCAGTCCGCATACTACCATTAGTTCAGTCGATACAACAGCTATAGTGGATACAATGAGAGAGCCTTGATGCAGTACACATACGTGGCGAGATCAATTTAGTTAGGCTGGTTTCACAGTTATGCGGACTACAAATGCGGAACACGCATGTTAATATGCTTCCCACAACAATCCTTGTCCACCTCCTCAGTATGGCGCCCCCGAGGTGAAATTGGCTACATCGAAGCATGCGCTTCGGCCCCTCTGATCCTGCAACCCATGCTGGTGATCATAAAAAAAATGTGATTCACAGTTGTCTGCGTTCGGCATCATCCGCATCGTATGCGCCTTTGCGTTCAGTCTAAGAGGGATCTCAAAATCAATTCCGCCACTATTGTATGAAAAAGTTCTTTTTTTACTATATATCCATTATTGACATAAAGGCATTATTTATTATATAACGTTCAAAAAACTTGTGCGGGATTCAAAAGAAACTCTATCCGTATGCTTTAAGGTGCAAAAATGCCTAAAGAAAAAAAATGGTGTCATGTAACCACTTGAAGTCATAAAACACTGGACAAAAATTTGCTGGTATCATTATACGTTTCTCCTGTTCTGTAAAATTACAAAAAGTGAATAGTGGCACAATTGCATGTAGAACCCACTGTGGAGTGTACGAGAGGAGTAGTATAGGCACAATGCATTGTGAAGCATTGAGACTGTATTTCGTCACCATCCGCACTATATTGAATCAACTTGGATGTGGCACCCCCGCACTTGTATGAAACCAGCCTTAGAGCATTTATAAATCCGGTTTGAACTGGCGCAGCCTTACTCCCCATAACCCATGTTGTTGTTGTGCTGCGGGCTCGTTACCTCATTTGGACGTTCTCCGCCCTCTGCGCGTAGAGTTCGGCTCCTGACACATTTTAGCCAGCCCATCTCTTTAACTGCACAATAACCCACGTTCTAGTTGTTTTTTTTATGCTTGTAGCAGCAAGATGCGGCTACAAGTATGCGGTATGCACAAACACATAAGCAAGGCTCTAAGCTCATTGAAACCACTGTAGAGGAATTACCTCAATAATGATATTTCGAGGTAACGTGGTGTACCTTTTATTCTTCTAAACCCCTATCAATATGCCACTGCTGGATAAGGGCCTCTCTCATTACGAGAGGTATTTCAAAGCGCACCAATACAACATACGATAACAAAAGAGACCATTTTCTGGCACAAAAAAGTACAATCTACAATAACCCAGTTGCGCTTATAGTCTATTCGGCGAAATGAATGACAAAGCGACGCACTGATCGACGAGAGCGCACCACACTCAACGCTTTACTTGCTTCCACATCTGGGTTCATTGTTGTTCGTTTAGACGAATAGAGTACAGTACTTTTACATCATGATTTTAATTAACAAAATGAAAAATTTACCCTAAAAATAAACCAGTCCTGCCATGTATATGAAAAATTAAATAAATTCACGCGTAAAATACTTTTCTAAAGCTAAATACACGATAGTGGCCTCCATTAAAGCTGCCTAATGTCTCGATAATAAAAAATAAATTACAAAGAAAACAAATTTTTTATAACCTTCGCTCCGTCCGTTCCAATAAATAAAATTGATATAAATTCACGTACTCACTACTTAAATGGAAAATTATGTCTTTCGAAATAAAATAAGCGACTTATTCTACAGAAACACAACCCTCGGGTATTATACCGTAGCTCCGATCTCCTCACATTGGCAACACCGCATTCCCCACATCAAACAATCTATGAGTCGCTAAATGTCACGTGGTACAAAAATATGGCGACCCTACGAAACATTTCAAAAATTTTTTTGCGCTGGATCTGTGCATCGTAATATAATCGTATTGAATGATGTGATTTTTTTTTATAAGAGGTAATTATAATTGGAATATTTACAACTTTTCACAATGCGTGTATATATATATGTATATTGATGGTGTAAAATATATGGGAACGTACCCATACTACGTGACCCATTTTAGACATCTTTTGACCCCCCCCCTCTCGCCTGTGATCAGCTGTAGTACATCTCGAGACTATTATTTGTATATACCTAGTAAGTGTTGCCGCCAGTAGTGGGGGTAATAGGTGTTTATTTATCTTGAAAAACGCTAAATTCTTCAAGTTTATAAAACAGTTCAAAAGGCGTTAAATTTGTATTACTTACTTACTTTTGAAATGTTTTTAGTTTTCACATGTTTAACGAAACACCCTCCGCCATTTACAAGTGGGGTATATTGGGGAACGCTAAAACGGTCATGTAGTATGGGCACATGAGTAGATACCCATACAGAGGGTCATCTTCATACAAGCGCGCGGCGGTAGCATTCGGCCGCCAGTGTCAGTGAAAACGACTACCCACTGGCTGAGCCGGCGTAAACCGGTCTTTCGCGTACGTGAACGCGTTCTGTGAGCGGTCTCAGTGCGAATGTAGTAGTGTAGCTACCGCGGTTGCATGAATTCGACCTTTTGTATGGGTAATCTACTCACCTGGTAAGGGACCCACCCTTATCTGTTCCAAGCAGAATAGTATACTATCTTCCAAAACTTATTTGCTTCTCAATAACCTCTTCCGCCCTTCACATTGACAGAAAAACGAAATTTTTTGTCTTTTAATTATGCATTTCAAATAAGAAAATGTAATTACAAATTTAATTAATCTCGATTAAAAAACTAATTCGTAAATTTAAAAAATCCAATGTTTATTTCTGTAGCAATACTTTCATGCTTAGCAAGAAAAATTTATGAAAAAATTTAAACACTAAATTGGAAACATATTGGAAAGGCAGTCCACCAGTATGCACTTTTCAAAGTAAAACGTGATATAGGCAGGCAGAGGGCATTGCGTATTTCACGGGGATGGGGAATGCCAAGTCGGCCAGTTAGGTGCACCTCATTGCGTTTGGCAAGATACATTATTCCGCTTGGATCGGATAATGATGACTGTATATTAATTATAAAAAAAAATATTTTCCATAACTCTGAATTTTTTTAGTCTAACTAAAGAGTATATTATGATGACATGATATAAGTAGGAAATCATCTATTTCACGACTACGCAGACATCTCCACAGATACAAAAGTATGTTACAAATATTATGTCAGTCGTATTATTGTAGTTTTATTTTTACTATTATTACATAAATCAAACATTACGTCATAGCATATTGCTTTCAAATTCAACACTATATCTTTGAAGATGGCAACACAGACTTGAGTATTTTTTCACGCGGCAAGTGTGAGCTCGTTTCATTTGGTTCAAATGCTACTAAGTGCGTTGAATAGCCAAGGAATAAATTTTTACCACAGTACATATTTTAACCAAACTTCATTGGCATATATAAAAATAACTATTAATTTTGATATTTTCATGTACTTAACTTTTTAATTTTTTTTTAATTTTAAAATAAATACACTTTTTAGAAGTTTCTTTTTTTCTACAGTTCTTTCAATGTTTCCCTGATGAGCGGAGTCCTCTCATTAATATGAAAAGTATTTATCCATACACTTCCATAGTGACAAACACGTGTGGAAACCCAGAGATAAAATTCACAAAAACGTCACAATTAAAACCCGGGAAAACTAAAATACAAAAGTATTTTTCCCACCTAGTAGAATTTGAACCGTACACTCTTTAGTAAGAATGCCTTTACTCTACAAAATAGCCAGTCACACATGTAAAATTCCTTCCATACTCATCTGAGAATAACCTCACATTTAACATATCACCATGGACGTAGTCAGCGGGTGTTTTGGGGGTTCACTCCCACCCCCGAAAATCAACC
>WYDE02110277.1:0-11558 GCA_009867175.2 Adela reaumurella
AACACCGACCACCACATTTCGCAAGTTATTCGGACAAGATATCAAGCAGCATGTAAGGCACGAAGACCCACCTACTTCATGAATGGGTAGAAGTACCGTGCCAAGGTGGCGAACCTGTCGCCCTTTAGCACGGCATCTTGTCATTATCCCTTAGTCGCCTTTTACGACATGCAAAGGTGGGATCATCTTTTAAGTACCGGCCCACACGGTACTATAAATCATATGAAGACGAATTTCGTAGATGTGTAAATCCGGATACCTCCGGGTCGTCGAGTCCTGCTTCGGACATTACGTTGAAAAGTTATTTTTCTTTGTATATTTCCAAGTTAATATATCTGGTGGATCGACTCTGCAGCGTTACTTCGCAATATAAAAATTGAACGCAATTATACAGACTTATCTTTATGGCGAAATCTTGAAACACAACGGAATAAAATTCCAATGTACACTACGAACGAGTATGTGCGGCGCTGTGGTGCAACCGCTTGCTTCAATAAAAGACATTTTCCGTCAGCTTTCACACTGCAAACGGAAACATTAAACAGAAACAACTTGCTCACATTTCTCCGAATCGAAACCCCATAATCGTCACGTACACGCAAATTGTGTAATGTGTTTGAAGTGAGGCGCCTCTATGAGGTTTTACTGTTCTTGCTACGTGTGCTTGTCTTGTTGGGCAGAGCCTACTGCACAGTGGGACAAAAACTACGAGGCCCCATTATTAAATATACTTCCTCGTCAGTGTTTTCATTCAGAATTTTCAAGTCGATATTCATAAGTCCTGGAATAAAATTAAAATCGAAATCTGAGCTGCCTGCAATATATGTACTTAAATAAATTCTTATTAATAAATAATGTATGGAACTTTTAGCTTCTGTCTGTTTGTCGGCACAACTCCTACTAAATGACAATTTCCGGCTCTTCTAAGTGCGACTTTATCTTATTATTCCGGCGCGGCGTTTCGAACAGAGCTGTTCATGGTCATATTGTTCATGTAATATCATAGTCAGTACAGTACGTTTGCTGAGCTCGTAGCTAGCGGACGTCTCCGTGGCCATGAACAGGACGCTCTGTTCGAAACGTCGGAACAATCCTATAAAGTCGCCGCGTGAAGAACCGGAAGTTTTCAAATTCTTTTTTAACGACCGCGGTAATTTAAAAAGTTTAAATAGTTTGGCCGATTTGGCTGAAATTTTGTAGGTTCATTCTGTACGTCAATAGCTCGCCACACACCAATATTCAACTTCCTAGAAGAACATGCAAGAAACTCCGTTGGAAATGTTTCAACGTCCATCGCGAGTATCGCGAAGACTATTACGACAAGATTGGCGCACGTCTACATTGTAATTATAAATGTAAATAACCTATCTATAAAATTTAACATTTAATAATGTATTGAAATAATTAATATAATTAAATCTATAATGAGAATAATATGATGAAATTAATATAATGAACAAGCAGTTTCTCAACGTCAAAAAATACATTTATATTTACGTCAATTGTTTTGACGTGAATTAACACTTATAATTAGATTCGTAGGTACCTGGTCAATTTATTTCATATAGATAATAATACAATCTATGTACAAATTACACATTGATAATTGATGTCCCATACACCACACACCTACCTACAACGTTATAGACGTAAGAGTCTCCTCCGGTACAATGTCGTGTATATACCAATGTTTTACTACAATATTTTACTACAATAGCGAACGATATATCGTAATGAGCCTCCGAAAGTATCACATTTGTTTACAACTCTATTATCCAGGTTTTTTTAAGACTTTAAGAGGAGCTGTAATTGGTTGCCCACTATTTATGTCTGAATTAATATTCCCTTTTGATTGCGTGGCATTTGTGCTAACGAACAATCTTCATATCTAAATGAACCAAATATTATAAAAGTTTGAGACCTACCTTTTGGGTTTGAAAGCGCTAAACCATTAGCATGTACACCGTACTACCTATACCGAGCCAGGCATGCAAGCAGCCATAACTAGGCTCTAATCACACACACACTTAGCTTAGTACAAACAAAGAAGATGTTGCAGAAAGGTCTAAGTTTACTAGTACAGTTTGTGCTTCTTGGGTTTAATGAGGAATGTGCGACCACTCATCTGAATTGAGGTGTTAGAGTAAAAAAAACTAGGTGCTTGTTGCTATGGAAATAAATATCTCCAAAACTTAAATATTATGTGAATAAAACATGTGTTTCAATTCCGAGATGATCAGTTATCTATCACGAAAGTTTAACGCAAGACAATGATTAATTTCTACGCAGTCGTATCATAAATAATAAAATCACTAGCATATGATTTATGTAATTATGTCGAAGGCAAGGAACTAAAGAATATTCGTCAAACAAAAACTAGGTGACGAAAAAAATTGCGAGACTAGACAGCGTGCCGCTACGTGCGACCTAAACTAGAGCTCGTGTCGTACGTAGCGTCTAGATGCGTCTAGCGACGACGTCAAGGTCTAGAAATAATGATAGACGAATAAAAAACTAATACAACGATTGCACACATCATTAGCCATCATCCGAGAGCAAAAAGTCGCATTAAAAACAAGCACGCAAAAAATAATGTAGTTCACCAACTTCCTTGACAGTAACAGTTACTCCGCTTTTAAAATAATAATATACTTACTGATATATCTACCGGGTTAAAAAAAACTAATAAAATATCTCTGTAAGTACATAATCAATCTAATTGGACGTGTCGTCGAATAGAACATCTGGAACAGTGTTATCTGGAGTTCTAAAGTCTGTATACCGGTTTAGTTATAACGGGTGGCCCAACAAGAATGCAATTTTCAAATTATTTTCTGTATGCGTAGCAACCCAAAAAGTTGACAGCTGTCACCCACGTATGTTTTTCCGATTTTTAATCATGGAGCGCTATAGATTGTTTTCGTAGGCTACACTCATCAGGACAGTGCATTATGAAACTGAAAGCCCATTTCACAAATGGAGAAATTGTTGACTTCGATTTTGCAAATAAAGTCATCTTCTGCGACGAGATCTGATACATTTTCATTTTAATAGGTTTGTGAATAAGCAAAATTATCGGATTTGCAGCTTATTAAATCATCAATGGATTCTCAAGAGACAAATGTACACATAATGCACTGCTTGGTGCAAACTTTGAGCGGGTGGCGTGATAGGTCCATACTCTTTTTGATAACATCATCACAAGAAAAAGAAGGTCGCGAGAGTCGCGGGAGCAATTATATTCCATTATATTATTAATAGGAACTTACCATTTTTGGGTCACCCTTCAGTAAATACTAACGTGTAGTGAGCAATATAATAATGCACATTATATAGTAATCAAATAAAATGTTGATAAAGTAATAAAATTAATTAACATTACAGAAAAACACATCTACCACCAGTGTGTAACAAAGAGGGCGAGGTTCTCGTTGAGTAAAATTCTAAAATTTTATTGTCACCGGCTTTTTCTTTTGTTTCTACACAATTTCGCAATATGGAGCAAAATTCTTAGACCATACGAATCAATTATAAATATTTTGGAGGTACTATTTTCAAACTTCCAAGCTATGACAAATTATCAAGAATAATCCATTATTCATTTTCTTCATTCGTAAGTAAACAGCACATTCTTTAAGACTTTGTATTTATTATATTATACAAAAGAATTGAAAGGTATAATTTAAAATACTCTGAAAATAGTCCAAGATCATAAAGCTCGCGAAAGCGCCAGCCATAAAAAAGTTAATTATGTCTCGGCATCCAGCAGCAATAGTGAACAGCAGCACAGGTGACGGTGTGCGGTGTGCGAGTCCGAGCACTTGGTAATTAAAACATTTTCCAAAAGGAGGTGGCAATTTGCGAGCACAAGATCCGGGGGAGATAACGTTAAACGAGTCAATTAGTCCGAGAACAGGGTAATGGCGCACATATATTAGATCAATATCGCCGATAATATACCGATAGCTGAAGATATTTTTAATATTGTAGATCCATCAGACTATAAAACGAACTACGGAAACGGTCGTATCAAAGATTATTTTGAAAATAGCATCATTGAAGATATTATTAATGTGGATATAAACTCTAATGACCATAAAATTTGTAACAGACTTGATCAAAATAACCACGATTGCGATTTCAACGAACATAATAAAGATTTTGAAGATTATCTTTACGTTCTGATTGAGTACCCGTGTTACGTCTGAGAGTATATTCTTAAACGATTAAGCTCGGTCGGATCTAATCAGTTTGTTGCATGTTAATAAGACGGCATGTTTAAAGTTATTACAGACGAGTAATTGAACAATAACGTTTTACATATTGTTAAAAACTGAGTGAGACATCAATCAACGGATCAGCGCGGCTTGATGGATCTTTAAGACATTCCGTTTCTGTGGATATTTTAGATTATACGCACAAGAATCAGAATCTGGCATGTATTTATCGGCAACACATTCCGTTACTTAGAATAATACCAACTTACGCGTACAGGCAGATAATATGGTTGAAATACAAATGTGGAAGTCTACTACATGCATGTCCTTGTAAATTAAACGAAGGACTTTGTAGAAAATATTTTTTTATAAGAATAAATATTTTAGGATAATTTTATTATTATTGAAAGGACAGAATTTACATTGTAGGTACAGGAACATATGCAGGAAATATGTATAGGAAATTATGATATATACTCGTATTTGTGGGAATCGTACTCTTAAGTGTATACCCACTAAACTTTTAGACTGTGTGATACGATTTCGCAAAGTTCGGTAACATTTCCAAGTTAACAGACATTTGTGGGTGGAAGGAACGTCGTCGTCGGTTCGCACATACTCCTCGCGAGCACATAGATTCGGGTGGTCGTTATCAACAATATTTTGGTGCACGCGGACGGAAAATACATTTCTGAGAAAAATAAATAGCCAGCACTTCCCGTGTACCTGCCGTAGGAGACAAGTTTGAACAGGGTATGCAGAGTGTGCGACTTCATTGGGACTGTACAAACGGTCTGAAAAGGGTGACAAATTAAATATTGTATGTACATGTACTTATATAATTTTCCTAGTACGCCTGCATGATCACTCCTACATCCTAAAGGTTAGTTTTAGAGGAATTCCCAAGAGGCATTAAACTCTCCTATTTGTAACCCTGTAATATGGTGTACAATAAATAATACATTCATTCAATTTTATTTCCACGCCGCTTGTTACAGTCCCAATTTAGGCGCACACTCTGCAAAAGAGAGTCTGTCAGGGAATATTTTGAAATAAGTATATTATAGATACCTTATTCCTGTATACTAAATTAATTTCTTATATTTGCATATATTCACCCTATTCACATATACCCTCCTCCTGGCCAATCGAGCGGTACGGAAGAACTGTCTCAGACGCACTTTAAGTCATATCACAGACGGATGATCAGGCGGATCATCTTCATTATTAAAAAAATATCTCAGAAAAATTCCTTACCACAGTACGAACAGAACTAAAGAAGTGGCAGCTCTTCTATCCATTTTCGATATTCAAAGCCCCTACAAATAGAACGGAGAATTGTCCCACAAAAGTGCTGCTTTCGGGAAACGGGTTCGGCAGAGGAAATATTCCGCTGTAAGATACGCACAAACATTTTTCAGGTGCGCGGTGTAAGTAAGTAGACCGAGACCCGTCACTTTATGGTGCATGTGATTCGATTTGCGCTATTTTATGGCTTTGTTTGCATCCCGAAAGTGTCGCGGGCTGCGGGCTCTTCCGTACGTAGCTGTGTCTTATATGGTTCCACTGTTTGTTTGTATGCGTTAACAAACTTGCAATTTTCATTGACAGATTAACGACTCTTACGGAAAGTTTTACCCCTTTACCTTTTAACCTCAATGCTTTTATAATTTTTACTTCTTCTTGTGAGCTTGAATTTAGAAGTACTCAGATATTCATCCTAAATGTTTGTGTGACAAAACCAATTTGTGTAAACTAAAACGCAAAATCCGTAGATAATAGTCCGGATTTCTTCCCCTAAGCAGACATACTCGTGACAATTAAATCGCTTTAAAATATCGAATATGATGTGTCCCATTTAACCACTGACCCCGTTTTCGCCGGATATTGGAAAGATAACATCGCCCGCATTATATCCGGAAAAATTCAATTTCACGGCTGCGATATCTGATGATTGTGCAACAATAGTCCGATCGGTTCATTTGGCAAGTAGGCCTCGCCACCGGGGGCGGAGAAGTCGATAGCCGCGTAATACACCGCTGAAGAATACTCTCGAAACTGGAGCTCGACAGAGAAACGCTTTCAGCGACCGCGACAGTAAAACATTGAACGATGAAAATATTTCGAAAACAATGTTGAAGATACCAAGCATGCGCATAAAAACGACGACGCAAGTTGAACGGGGCGATTCACTGGAATTGAACACCATAAACTGAAAGAAGAAATAACAGAAACAGAATATGTAATCCGCAGTAAAAAAATGTTGTAAAATAAATATTGAAGTCGCCGTAAATCACGGACACAATGAAAATTATTTAAAGAATAAGCGAGAGTAAAACTCGCCTTCGACTCGGGACATTGCGTCGCCGACGTCTCAATCTGATCTCTCCTATACGCAAGCAGACTCCCATTTCCGTGTTCTGGCGAACGTCGTCGTTGGGGCATAACATAAATGTCTCTGGGGACGTTTAAACTGCGATAATAATTCGGCGGTTCACGAAATAACAACTGTATTATTTTCACCCCTAACCTTTTCGTCGACTCGGCGGCGTGGGTGATTCTGCGAGTCAGCCCACGCAGAACCTGCGAGGTTTTGGCAAGAAGCCACCAGACGTCCGTAGTAAATCGTGAAAACTTTCATTCATAACTTTCTAGACTGCCGATAGTCTGCCGCCATTACTCATTCCCATAAGCGTGCCCAATCTCGTCCTTGGCGTGTGATTGATTGGTCTCTACTCTCTACTGGGATTTATTTCCCTTGTTATTGTCAGATCCGATCAATGATCCTTTGAGATCTGGTGAAGCTCTGAAACGAGGTCAGAATAGATAGGCTAGTAACTGCAATTAGACGGAACCCTAAAAATAAAAGACCTATTGGAAGTGAAATTATTTAATCTTCGTGACATGAGATTCGTATGCAAATTATCAGTAAAGCTAATTGAGTCGTAGTACCGTAGAGATAATAAGGTCTGCCAGTCGTTCTACCTATATTTTTTTCTGAATAGGTACTAAATTTTGAATATTTCCTAGACAAACGTAGAAGTAAGATAATATTCACAAATACTCAAGTTTTCTATTATCAATATTTCTCACACAAAGGTCACAGCACGAATTGAGAGTATGCCCAGATTCTTACGTCGAGATCCACTCAAATTTTCCTAAAACTATAATATCAACGTAATAATTTCCCAGACGGACCATAAAAACAAGCTATCTAGTCCCGAACCCGCCTGTACTAGTATAAGCCAGTGACGCACGCCCTCAAGGTCGTATGTATATTATTTTATTTTGCTACCCTGTTGTTGATCTATTTTTATCCCAGATCCTGCTTCGATATTCTGTTTCTACATGAATTTTGCCCGCCGTTTAGGTCGCGGTAATTGCATACTTGCACGCTGAAGCTGGCTTGCATGGGGAGCAGCCCATTGGTTCTAAAGTCCACACGCTCTAAAGCATTTAGAGAGAATGATCCAACGATAAACTCTTGATATCGCTAGTGCAAACGCTATAAAGCGACGTTTTAGAGTGTTTGCCCGAGCTATATACAAGTTTTATTTAAATTTCCAGAGCAAACCCCATACAATCACAGTTTAGAGTGAATTGACTAGTTATTTTGGCTCAATTTTTGAATTAGGGCCTATTTCTCCATTAGGTCCATGCTACTATAGAAAAAACAGGTTAAGGGTTATTATTATTTTTTGTAGACAAAGAATTTTTTTTTGTGGTTTACTTCATTTGCTCTATCAGAGAACCATCGAAAATTTATGAGTTTTGCATTTTTACATTATTGGTCCCACAACCCTGTTCAAAGGACATAAAACCCCCGATATTATACATCGTTATTTTAGAACTTTTGCCCAAACGATATAAATTTTGAAATTTGGTTTATCGCTCAACAATTCGCTCTAATTTTTTTTATGGTTTACTTTATACATTTATGGTGTGTAGAACTAATGGACCGCACTCCTCGCATGCATGCTTGGCGCGCATGTGGTATGAAGCGATGTATGATGGTGGATGAATCAAAGGATGTACATATCAGGAACCGTTGTCCGTCCATCTGTCCGTCTGTGTGTTCGAATATCTGCAAATAGCCTTTTTCTCAGGAAATCATAGAGGTACCAAGTTGGCATGAATAATAAATGCCAAGAAGTATGGTCCCTTAAAGGCATAAAAAATTCAAGTCTGTTACTCAACGCAACCAAAAGTTTCGCCCATTCATGTCATATGTTGTAGAAGGTATTATGTCATGGCCTTGTGCCAGTGCAACAGACTCGGGATAACCTAATTAAATATTTACAATATTTTCAAAGTTTTGTTTTAACTAAAGCATCATATATGTATTTCGATACTCGCAAACTCACTCATCAAAAAATATAGGCTACTTCTTGTTAACCTAGAATCATGAAATTTTGGCAAGAAGCAAGGTCTCACTACACAAGTTAAGGAAAAAATCTGAAAATCGTTCATTTGTACTTTTATCATAAAAAAAATATATTTTTGGTAATACAGCGAACTCACTCGTCATAACGGAAAGGGTACTCCCAGTACCCTAAAATCATGAAATTGAGCAAGAAGCAAGGTTAGCACCAGTACAAAAAAAACAAAATCATTAATTTGTAGTTTTGTCACACAATATAATTTTTTTCCGATTACAGGAATCTTACTCGTCGAAACCTATATGGTACTTCCTGTTGACCTCGACTCACGAAACTTATCAAGAAGTAAGTTCACACAGCACAACAGATGAACTATATACATAGGTACATAATTAAGTTTGTACGGAACCCCTATAGGGCGCGAGTCCTACAATCGCATGTATTTGTCCAGTTATTTTAGACCCTAAGCATAGATTATTTTATTGAAGACGGGACCCGCGGCACGTTATTCCCTGGTGTCTACCACAATAATATGAATATCTTGGGATGAGTATTCAACTCGCCGGCTCGCCGCAATGTCGGCCATCCCCCGACCACCCCCGCCGCTGCCGTCGCGGCCGCCGCCATCGTCGGCGGCGCGGCTAGTCACTCCGCCGCCGCCGCCGCGTGGGCGTATTGGCGTCTACGTCTTAACTTATCTTCCTTCCTTTCATCCCCGTCCGGCGTCCACTCCATGCGCCACCTTCACCCGTTCTACTATCGGCGTAGGCGGAATGTGGTGTCTCCAGTAAAAATGCTTTCGATTAGTCGTAATAATGTAGGAGTATGGGTTGGAGTTTTCGCAGGTCTACTTTTAGTAAACCCTCTAGCTTTTTAAAGGGACGACTTTTAGTCATATAACATAACGCATTAGGTCTGACGATATGGGGCAGGCATGGGTTTTTACTGACGTGAATGACCAAGGCGTTACATACTGTAGAGCCGGCAGGATGAGAGCGAATAGAAATAGTAATAGAAAATGTTTATTTCATGAATTTTGTAAATAACAAATAATACACACATTTCGACGATATCCTGTACAGGCACTAACGCCATCATTACGACTATATATACTACTATATGTCAAGAAAGTACCGGGAAAAGTACAAAAAATACACAAAATGCTATTTATTCTTCGAAATCTATTTTATCGCCTTCAAATCCCCTTCTTTTTATCCCCTTTTATCCCCTTCCGAAATTATACACTTACGTGAACGAATAATCAATTATTAAAAAAAATTATGGCCTAATGCGATGGCGTGTCGTTTTGGTGCAAAATGCAGGAATGTTCTTTCCACAAATCTGGCTTTCCGTCTGACCTTCTGGCAAGAATTCCGAGTGAACAACACCGCAGACACCGCGATAGTCAAAGAAAACCGTCAAAATGACTTTGACTTTTGATCGACTTAGGTGTGGTTTTTTCGTTTTCGGTTCAGTTGGAAGGCGCCATTCCGAAGCTTGTTGACTGGTTTGCATGTCAAACTCGTAAACCCATATCACATCACCAATAAAAATGCGTTTTACGAATTTAGAGTACGAATTAACTTTTTCTAGCATGTCTTCAAAGACTTTTCAGATCTTTCGGGACTAGTTGAAGAGGTTGATGGCCGACCGGGACGAGGAAAATCTTCCACCACATCTCTTGACCGCTTTTGAATGCACAGTACCACTCATATGTAGGTGTTTTTGATAAGGCCGATTGACCGTAATTTTTCCTTCCACATCAATGTCATCCAATTTTGGCAGAAAGAACTGCGTTATCATGTCGCGAATTCGCGATATCGAACACCAGTAACAATCACTGCTTGAACAGCCTCATTTTCTAAAAAATATGGCCCAATTCCAGCCCAAAATCCAAACCAAACAGTGACAGTGCATTTGTTTTCCGACTATCACATATCGGTTCTCTGTACCCAAAATGCAGCTATTTTGGCGATTAAAGCCATTAAGGTGAAAATGTGCTTCATCGCGTAGAATGATTTTTTTTCGAACCGTGGTCGCCAAACATACATTATGTTTTAAGTATTGTTCAAAAATAAAAACACGTGGTTAGATCGTATAACGCTCCATTTCTACTAACCCTGAACTGTCAGCTGTTTTTTTAGGGTTGCCAACGCTTTATTTCACAAATGGCGCCAAATTCAAATCTTGCGTTAATATTGGGACACCTTTATGTTGTATTTTTTTTTAATATTCTTGAGCATTCTTTTTAAAAGAAAATATGCAAATTTTTTGACGTGCATTATTCTATCAAAAACTTGTTCGAAATTTGTAAAAACAAATCTAATGCATTGTAAATTTTATTATGCAGCTGTGCAAAACAATTTGGTACAACTTTTGTCACCCACACCCCCTAATATTGCATGGAGGAAGGGACCGTTCGCACGTGAGTATTCACTTGGCCGGTTTTATTTTATATTAAACTGACTGACAACGCACGGCTTAAAGTGGTGGATCTGGTCTAAAAGCATGAAATTTTACCCAGGAGCTACTCACATACGGCACGCAGGTGAGCACTAAGGATTATTTTTTTATATTTTACCGTGTGCGAAAGGCGGGCAAAATAACATACCGAAAAGTGATTTCAACACGTAAGGGTTTCCTCAAAATATTGCAACGCCAGAGACTTCTTCATTGGTGTAAGTGCGGAATGTGGAAGCGTCGGGCGGTGAGGGGTGATTCACCATAGGCGAAACGGCGGGCAAAAAACTTGCATCTAATAAATCAAAACGGTGGCGCCGTTCAAGATTATTACAGGAAATTCTTCCAGAGAATCTTATCTTTTGCCTGTGGTGGTGGTGATGACAGGTGGTGATTGGGATTTCTCTCAATATAGATAAGAATTGGGTTGAGGAGTAGCCTAGTTGGTGAGCGCACGCCTCTTACTCGAGAGGTCGTGGGTTCGAGACCTGGTATGCGCACA
>WYDE02110387.1:0-11557 GCA_009867175.2 Adela reaumurella
CCCCCGCGCTCGATCCACACCCCCCCCCCCCCCCCGGACCCCAGACCCACCCCTTCCCGGGGGGGCCGGGGGGGCGGGGGGTTTCCGGGGGACCGGGGCGCGGGGTACGCGGGTCGGGGGGAACAGGTCAGGAGGTGGGGCCAGAGAGGTGTGATTTATCTCGCATGAATGCACTCGGAAAAGACAGGCGCCTTAGACGCAGTGAGTTAACAAATAAAGCTTCGCTCTAATATAACGCGGCCTGAAGCCCGCGCGGAAGCAGTCAACTATTCTACTGATTATCGTCTCCTGAAAATTAACTACCATTTTGAAAAATACACAGTTTATGCATGTATTCTAAATTTTTTGTAATAGTTTTGTCATCAACTATACGTGGAATTTTGTTTACTATTTAATTTTGTTTATGGTAAAATATGGAACCAGCGAAGAGAAAAAAATTAACTAATATTTATTAAAATTAATGAATGAAAAATACTTACTGAGGTATCATCCTTTAGGTAGCATTACGGTGCTTTCCGAATTTTTAATAACATTCTATAAAAAGTTACAGAAATCCATAACGCAAACTACAATGTTATATTTTTTGAGGTGACTTATTGACCGGAACGAGCTCGAAATTTTTTTAATAATTTATTTTAAAATGCATGCACGTCTCACTTATTTTATACTCGATGGAGCATTGCCACCCAACGAGAATCGCAACACCACACCAATCGAAACACTCCAGCGCTCCGCCGCCTCCAGGGGGTGCGATCTCTCAGTTTGGGAACCACTGGGTCACGTGCAAAATGCTCTCGAACCATCAAATATTTTCAGATATTTCAGAGGAAAAGGAGGTAAAAATGTGCGGAACAACAACGAAGTTGTTTTTATTTATTAATTAGGTTAATAAATTAACCTGTTACTCCATACATTATACAGAACACTAATATAAAATAATTTTTAATTTTGGTTGAGAATTTTTTTGACCTTCCCATACATTTTTGCCGAAGACATTTTAAAAATGCATGGGGAAGTCAAAAAATGTTCTCGAACAATTAAAAAAAACTTTTATGTTCGTGTTCTAATGAAATAAAAAACAATACTTTTTAAATTACCGTGGTCGCTGAACAACATTTTGAAAACTTCCGGCTTTTCTCGCGGCGACTTTATCGAATTGTCAGACATGTCAGTAAGTTTGCTAAGCTCGTGCTAGCGGACGTCTCCGTGACCATGAACAGGACGCTCTGTTCGAAACGTCGGACAATCCGATAAAGTCGCCGCGAGAAGAGCCGGAAGTTTTCAAAATGTTCACGAGGAAGGTGATTAAGGTGCAAGTAAAAAATGTGACACCAAACGGTTTTTAAACATAAGGAGCTAAATGAATGTCATTTGGAAGCAAATTCCACAACCGAGCGGCATTGACAGTACAGGAATCGGTGTAGGATGTGGATATGTGGGGAGGGATAGCCAGCACTCGCGAGTCGGCAAATATATATAAATACAACAAAATAAATTTGAATTTTATCGCGAAATTCATGCATGCGCCACACATACTCCTCTAATACCCTGCACACATAAGTTTAATAGGTAGCCAACTATATAATTTGAAATGTTATTTAATTACTTTAATTTGATACCCCACCCACTCAATATATTTTGAAAAACTAATTTTATATACACTCCAAACTCGTACATAACCCTTGCTTTTTTGCTTCGCCGTAGTCGGGTAAAAATAGAGCAAACACTCGCTGCACATATCGCCAACATCCATTTCAAGCGTCCCGAACGAGTTTGAGAAAAATATATTCACCGAAAATTTGCTGGTTAAAAATGTCCATAACTTTTTCATTTTTAGCTTAGACTTCCAAATCCAATAACGGTCTTAGGAGACCATCCCGGCCACCGTATCAGCACACCCGCGCCCGCGAATCCTACGGCAACATCCTGCACGCCTAACCCTTTGAAGCCCCTAAAATTAATTAATTAATTGATTTTACTTTAATCAAAAAGTATTTCACTTTTTTCAAATGCTCTTTCGCCATCCAATGCGCCTCGAAGACGCGTCTCTTGACCGCCCACTTGTCCATGTAGTCACAGAATTCACGGCAAAACGCGATGACACACTCCCAGCTTAAAAGGGGTCCTCACGCGTGTCTGCTCAATTTTTTTTTCAATTATTAAAAACGGTGCATGTCAGTTCTGACGCACGACTGGAGTTTCCTCCTTGAACGATTGTCTAGGAATATAGTCTCACGACGTCCCAAAGTTCCGGGGAGTCCCGCGAAGTCCCGAAGTCCCGCGAAGTCCCAAAGTCCCGAACTCCAAAAAGTGAACTTTATGTACTTGGCACTTTTTATTGATGCGCGTTAACAAGATTGGTATAGTGCGTACTTCTTTACAGAGGCAGACCTCAATGCTTCGTTATAAGCGTAAATTTTTACATTTTACTTCCCATCTAATTTGATTACCGGGGGCTAATCAAAAACGAAACCTTCACAAGATCACTCCTGCGTCGATTTCTGTCGAATGATGATAACTTAATCCTAAAATAATCACAAGCACCTACAATCAATAATAATATTATAATAAGTAAATGTCAACAATAATTTTGTTTTCATTCTGTCTGGCAAACATGATAGCAAAAGAAGGTGACTCATCCATCACCGTACAATATGCCAAAATAAGTGAGGCGAGTTTCGCCAGCAGTCGACCTTGGAATTTGCATCAGAGACAACCAGACATCGATCAAGGTGATCCTCCGTCTATAGGTAAGTCGGATGAGCTTTTGACTTTACTTGGTAAACGCTCTGCTGTTTTAACCAATTTTGGATAAAGTCAATTCTTGTAATTTGTATTTCTGACGCACGTTGGGAGCAACTGTTTCAGTCTAGTTCAATAATGGGTTCAGTGCATACATTTACATATAGTAAAAAAGAAATTACGGCACAACAACGCGAGCAATATCCACCCCAAATTCAGAAAAGAATTTGGATAAGGCACCAGGAAAAATCAACAAGAAAACATGCACGACCTGCATGCCTTGGGTGGGAACAGGATCATATGCCCGTGTGAGAGGTTTCTATTCTGTGCACTTTAGAATTTACTTATGCAAAATTTACGGGGGTGTCAAAAATATATCTCAATTGAACAGAAAAATTCTTACATTTCGTATTTTGCATCGTGTATGGATTGCCCGGTTAGAACATTTCCTAAATAGGCTGACAATGTCTGAAAAATTTATAAAAAAATATAAAAACTAAAACCTGGCTAAGGAAACGAACGTATTCTTCGAACTATCGAGGAAACGAACGATTCGTATTCTTAGATGCACTGTGTATCAGGAATCAGGACTAAGTCACACAGAAATGTAACCAGTTAGTACTATTTTTTTTTATGGAAACTGACACGGAAATCTATCACCTAATGCACCAGTTTTCTGGTACCAGAGATGTGAGCCTATACAACTTGGTGAATTATGTAGGTGTCAGCACTTCCCTCAATATAAACCAGCTCAACTAACCATAGGCTTGTAATGTGATACTGCTATTACACGCACCTCATCCAACAAACGCACGTACAGTTACATG
The DNA here is from genome assembly GCA_009867175.2 of Adela reaumurella. Lineage (NCBI taxonomy): Eukaryota > Metazoa > Arthropoda > Insecta > Lepidoptera > Adelidae > Adela > Adela reaumurella. Next base: position 3,570 of record WYDE02110387.1, read on the forward strand.
CTGAGGTTTACTGCATCGATGAACATCTTGGATCGAAGAGTTCATATTGATGATGGACGCTGTCTCTGATTGACACTGATGGGAGAAAGTGTGTTACATTTTCGACGTGTTGTTTGACGTATGAGTATCACTCACTCATTCCTTTGTAACGAGAGAAGAAATCCAAATAGCTCGCAATATCATTTCTATTCCTTTGGCTCTTCAGAGAGCTTTATGTAAAACACGACATACGTCGGGGCGTGAGCCAGGCATGAAATTTGAGCATTCGTCTTCTGGAAACTTGAGAATGTAATAATGGCTAGGCAGGTGCACTTGGATGACCCCGGGTTGTACTTTGGGGGTAAGGCACCGACAGGGAGTTGTGATACCATTATGATCATCGATTTGTTTTACATCTTCTTTTGTAGCCATTTTATTCGCCCACTGCTGGGCACAGGCCTCTCTCATTTACATGACATGAGAGGATTTTAGTCATACACTTCCACGGTGACCAGCCTGCTTGGAAGTGGGTCTCCTCACTATGTTTCCCCAGAAACATTAGTCCGCATTCAAGCCGGACTGACACATCCTCGGGGGTGAATTTGGGTGCACTCGAGCGAGGCGCCGCCGACCTCAAGCATAGCCACCCAATTCCTGAGCAAAAAAAAGCTGCACTGGAACAACTGTGCTAAGAAACCATAATGTGAATTAGAAAAGAAAATTCGTCTTCTCCACGCAAACTATGCGCGCTTGGCGCAGCTAAATTGGAGAAGATAATTTTCATTTTCTGAACTCACATATGATTTCCTAGCAAATGTTATGTAATCTCTATATAATGTAGAGAGTAGGGAGTTATTTGTTTAATTTGGTTGATTTTTCGCCTGATTATTTTACAGGTGGACGTAGACACAATTATTAATGTTTGTCTCTGTGTTTCTCTGTCTGTCTGTCTGTCTCTCTGCCTGTCTGTCTCTGTCTCTCTGTCTGTCCTCTGTCTGGATGTCCGTCTGTCTATATGTCTGACGTCATCTTTGTTCGCTTATGCCTTATTTTATCGTGATGCGGTTTTTACAATATTACTCAGTGTCGTTCTGCCTGAATGGGCAATTGTCAAATTTCATCAAAGTAGCAAGCACAACAAAAACTAGCCCGGTGTGACCTTCATGCACCGAGGTTAGTGTTTGCATCTAAACACGCGGGCAGAGCAGGGGGCACAGCTACACGTTCCAGATATAGAATAGACTGATAAAATAGAATAAGACTGCATAGTGTGACCGCATCTGCGTTAGTCTAGCGCACGCAATACCTGTATATGTCGTAGTTCTATCTATGCAGATATCTCTGCCTGCTTGTAACTATGGGCCGTATTATCAGGACAAAGCCAGGTACCGCGGTTAGTGGTAGATAAAAATCCCTGCCTCATCTCAGAGCTCCGCGAAAAACAGGTCATGTTCTCACGACGAGGCACGTTCTTGCTTCGTCACTCCGGCGTCCTCTCTCGACCTCTTTGAGGAGCTCTCTGGGAGGTCGTTAGGTGGTGTCTGATGTCGGGAGGCAACCTTAAATGAAACCTCCGTCTGAGGCGACGTCCCCAAATGAGACCTTATGAGCACACACAGCTTGAGCGACGCTTAATTATTCTGATTGAAGATTCTTGTGTTCGGATTCTAACTACCTGTGCCTGAATTGGTCTGATAAATAATTCACAGACGCTGTAGAAATTACCAACTGATTTCGTACCTCTGATTATCTATGGATTTTTTTATCGTATTAAACTCTAACTATGTGCTGCGATGAACCCTCATCGCTATACGGGTCATTTGCAAAGAGGTGGGGAATTTTAATGTTAAAAGAAAAGTGCTGTCAAAATATTTCATAACAAACTATCGATGTAGTCTATCATAACATCAACTTAGTTTCACTTTCCGCTACGTAGCACTCCCGTATCCTTCACAGAACAGCAGGCCGTTTGCAGCCACTAAAGAAATCCAAAATTTCATGGGCGTTGATCAATTTTCACATTTACTGAATGCTTTTGGGCGACGATCGTATAATAATCCAAGCTGACAGCACCACGTTTCTTGCATACCCAACCCACAATAAAAAAAGGAGAGCAGCGCTCTTTTATTAAAAAATGTAAACCTTGGTTCATAAGAACTCACCACATTAAGTACTAGAATATAAAATAATTCCCCAGTAAAATATCAATAAAGCTAGAATCGGTAGTAAAAATCACTACCAATACAGTCTCGCCTCGGCAGGCCAGTAATGCTTTATGAACGCTTGTTTCTCAATATAAATTACCTTACCGTTCCGATTCACTCCACCCACTGCTAATAACTTTAGTCGTTTGACGAATGCCTCGCCCGATATTGTCTCCCCCTGTCTCTTGTCCAACAGCTAGGCCTCTCTGTCTCCAAACATTGTAAATCGTATCTTCCGCTTCAATTACCGCTAATGCTTTACGACGCAGAATGAAGGATGCTCTCGTAAATGGTAAACTTCCAGTTTATTACTCGAACAAGCGTTGCTGTGGAAATCTTTCATGTTCTGGTTTCAAACGGTTACGTAAAAGTTAATTCTAAAGTATTGGGTGCCCGACTTAGGTGAGACTCACCGCTGTCGTTTGTTTACAGTTTTATCTCCATCTCGGTGCTCGCTTCTGACCTTTTGGGCTGAGCGAATGTTTTATTCAATATTCAAATAGGCCCAGCTGCATAATGAGGGGCATCGGGAGCACGCACCGAACGGAGTCGAAACGGAAGAGAGAGCAACAAAGAAATCATGATTGATGTCCCTGTAGGTACGGTGAAGTCATAAAAGGCTGTGTAGGAGGGCTGGCGCCGCCTCGCGGTATCGATTGCAGCCCTAGCCTCACACTCGCACACGCCAACCTGCCACCCGACCCGTAGTACCCTTTTATAGTCAGGCTTTCACGGCTTGAAAGACTATTTATTATCCGTGACTTTGACGATTAGCTAAATGCGACCCTTTTCTTTGCCAATCGACTCTCCCACATGATTCTATTAGAGACAAGCTTAAAAGGATTCCACTGAATACTCTAATAACCAAGTAAGCAGATAAGATACATCCAAACGAAATTCCAAACAATATTGGGCATCGAATGTGACCTTGCAGCACCCATCTTCACTATCGATGTGCGTGACTCGCCCGACTCACAAATCTTCGCTATTTCGAAAGTGTTGGATATATTTGTTCGCACCATCGCCTCGTTCTTATCTGACGGAAGTTGGAATTTACGAAAAAAGAGAGAAGCCTCTCTTGTTCGATCGTCGATCTCTATCAAAGGCGTAGGACTGAGCGAGTTTATAGAGGTCGATGTGTTCTATTGGGATTAGGGCGCGCCTACGAGGAGTAACTTATGAGTTGAACTAGTTCGGTAACTTTCTAAGTCATTGCGAAAATATACTCATCAAATGTACAAAGAATCTTCGGAAGTTACGGGATAATTCCGAATATGTAAGTTAATAAAGCAATAATAACTTATATATAACGTACGAAACAATGTGTTAATTAGAGAATAAATTGCTGAAGTCACGAGTGCTAAAGCGGCATAATGAAGTCACGTCAATTTACCTCTACCATTAAATTTACATAGCATAACACAAAGCGACATGCGAATAGCTACTGTAACTATTCGCATGTCGCTTTGCGTACGTAAGAAAATCGATATGTACTCATATGCATTTGCGAATACCGCCGACATTAAAGTGACCACAAGTCCACCGCAGACATCGGCTAGCTAAACCTGTTCCTTTGTATTAATACTATGATTGAACCAAAAAGTAACGCCGTTAACTATGTATTTACTTAGACGAAATAGAGAGCACATCTTTCTAGTTTCTTGTACCAGTAACTACGAAGAGGAGTAAAACAACAGCAAGCACAGACATTATTATCATATAATGGATCTACTACCAACAAAACAAACCCATAATCTAAAAGCAAATTAACCCGGACGAAAGAGGTCACCCGTTAACTAATCCGAAGCTAATGGATGAATGATAACTCCATCAGAGCATTAAACTGGGTTCATTAAATTAGCCAGTCACGCGATGAAATATCGCTCAGTCGGTTTATATCATATCTGCAGTTTTACGAACGTCTGGATCATAAAACGGAAAGATTCGCTGAACCCGGTCCCACGTAACTTTAAATATGTTTTAAAGATAATTATTAATGATCTCATTTCAACATTTCACACAGCTAAAGTTCACACATCAATCTCAATTTACATGCAGATAATTGATTGATAGATGACTGAGCTCTTTTATAAAAATTCGAAGAACAGTCGCACAAATCACACCAATAGGCTGATTTCCGTCTTGAAAAAGAAGATAATCAATAACCAAAGAACGCTATTAATCTATCGGCCAATACAATGCACCATCTTCAAAAGATGTCAAGATCAGCAGATGGAGAGCTCGTCAACTTTGCGATGTTCGTGAGCGATTTGGCTCCAGATGTTCTCCAAGACATCAGATTGCGACAATAACTCGTGAGTGAGCCAGTTGCGGTCGCGCGACCCGCACTTTCTCTACCCGAGTAGAAGTACCCAATACGACAGCCTCGGGTACCAATACCACCACCGAACTCATCGAGCAACTCACCCGTCGAGCAACGAGAAGACGAAATACGTGTATAGATAGATATAAGGTAGTTGTCGTGGTAGATGGTACGCCAGTCTTGTTGTAATCGGTTTCGCCGTGCTCCACCGGTTCCGCCAAACCACGCCTAGCGTTTACAGATACCTTAGCCTGAAGTTTATTGCCAGTTCTTTTTCTCCGAAGTTGAAGTTTCGTTTGAATTATTTTCATAGGACACATCTTAGTGAATCTGCTATATGTATATTATAGTAATAGAGCGGTGGGTTGGGAAAGTTCATCCTCGAAGCGACGAACGTTGGAGTAACCGTGTCCTACACTGGCGGCCGTGGACAGGAAAATCAAGCGTGGGATGGCCAGGTGGCCAGGTGGGAGAACGACGCATTGTAGGGAGACAGCTTTTCTAATAGGTGGCATTTGATGCACTTTTCACCAAAACTGCAGTACCTATGTAATAAGGAAACAACAAAGATCATGAAGAAATAGTTCGTCACCTATAAATTATTCGATATATTTAATAATTAATTTCCAGAATCTTGTTTCTTAAAAATTGCAGGTATATAATGCAGGTAACCGACGAACGGTTCTCTTGTTGCTTTTATTTCATTGAATTAGATTCACCCTTTTTGATGAAAAGTGCACTAAAAGTTACCTATAACAACGATAAACCAACATTTTCTAAGCAAAATATAGAAGAAAAATCTTCAAAATTATACGCAAAGAATATTAAAATTGAAAAAGAAACAAGTGGGGAGTGATGATCGCGATCGGCAACTTTTACCCATTCCGCCATTTTTTATCAACTTCAAGTTAGTATGTCATCATCATCAAACTACGGTAAATTAAAGTATGGAAACCGCGAATGTGCAAAACGACAGGAAGGGCTCTTTTCTCAGCGATGTTACGTATTCTCGATCCTCAGTTTCCGTTCACAGATAGTAATAGCACCTCTGGCCCAAAAAAATGACAGGAAACACCCAAAATATTGCAGCTCGTTTCTTGTCGACTCATTCATCTAAGTTGTGAGCAAGCCGCTACCAGTAGAACTAAAGCACTCACGCTAAGTTCGTTGGCGATGCGCCAGCGAGAAATATCCAACCTCATTACAACTTAACTAATATTGTATAATTTAATTACTATACTTAGTCAATTATTGTAAGGTATAGTACCTTATGCCATATATTATGTTATATTTCGAAACAGTGATCTTAGAAACCTGGAATGCCCAGGCAATTATGTCAGGAAGATAAATTCAATGTGTACGCTTTTAAAAAGTGATATGGAATGGTAAATGGAATTTTATTTGAATTTAGTAAATTTGGAAATGGGTATGGAAAGGGATAAGGAATTTGAATTGTGAATTGGAATTTAGTAATTTTTTGTATTTTTTTTCAATCAATTGGCATCACTTATCTAGTGCAATAATGTTGTAATATTTTATTTTTCTTAAAATGTATTTGATTGTTATTATTTTTATTTTCGTATTATTCACATTTATTATTTTAAAAACAGAGTATACAAGAATTTAAGGGGGAACAACCAACTGGTTATGTACATGTGTGTTATTAATAACGATTATTTTTTAATTTTAATGCAGTGTAGTTTCCAAATAAATAAAATAAAATATAAAATAGTAATATAAATTATTAAATAAGCAAAAAACGTGCCGCGTGTGAGTTGAGCTACTTCAATTGTATTCCAATCGTCCCGGACTGACCACAGCGCATCGTTCTCCCACCTGGCAGGTGGCCATCCCAAGCTTGATTTTCTTGTCCACGGCCGCCAGTGTAGGACACGGTTGCTCCAACGTTCGTCGCCACGAGGGCTAAAGCAAGAACCCAGCCCACACCACACCATTACCATGAGTTGTGGCGTACCCTGGTTGGTGAGCGCACGCCTCTTATTCGAGAGGTCGATGGTTCGATACCTGGTATGCACACAGTTTTTTCGGATTTTAAAATCTCGGTTAAAATTTGCGTGCAAAATTACAATACAATGAAGGAAAACACCATGAGGAAAACTATGCACTAACAATACTAAAGTGTTGTAGGGTATAAAGGTTGTCGCCTGTAGCCGCCTGTCGCCTGCGTACTTACATACGTACGCCTTCTGCTAAGCACAAAAAACCTGGTGGATCTTCAAAAGCCATGTTAATAAATTGGACATAGACCTTTTCGTCCGCCATATAGCTGGCATGGCGCCTCTCTGAGAGTGGTTTCGTGAGAAATGGTGTTATTGGCTGTGTCTGATCTTTTTTTTAACGCCTTTATTTTACTATAACATAAGAGCAGATATATTTCCAACATTGAATTATAAGATTTTTAAGTTGTTTCATTTCGTTCTAGTTGTTCGTCTCACTTGGCACAGTTTCTGGAACTGGTCAGCTGCACAAGAGCCAATCAAACAGCAGTTGATTGTCTGTAAGTCTGCAGTTGTTATTGACCGGCAGCGCTAATGACTTCCTCTATAAGTCAATTGTCTGGCTTGTTCCACGGCGCGGCTGGCAGTAGTCGGTCCACCCTCTGATGATAGCGCCATTATCTCATCATCATCATATACCAATCCAGCCAGACGGCTCCTCCGCAGTGCATCAGAACAGCGAGGAGCTGAGATTAACAGTAATCGTATAGGGAGGGATGCGTCTGTTTTGCCCGACTACGTCGAAGCCAAAGAACGGTATTGTGTTTCGCGCGTGTGTATTTATGTATGATGAGATGAGAGAAGTATTATATATGTTACCACCAAGAGTCTGAACGTCTAACTAAACCGATTTGGACAAGTGAAGTGTTGGTTGATTCGTCTTGTTACGTGGATGGTAATAGGCATAGCCATAAAATATTGTATTAACAAATTAATAACTGCAATTTTTTTAATGTGTTTAAACAAGTTATTTAATAAATAAGCTAATACAACTCAGTAAAACAGTAATATAAATGGCGCCAGTACGTGTTATATACACGTATAACTAAAACATCAATTAATAAAAATAAAAAAATTATAAAAATTGAAACCCGATAAGCAAAAAAAAAAATTAAAAAAGAAACTATTTCAAACAGGCGTAGTCGCATGTCCACTTACTCGCGTCGTCGTCGTGTCTCGCTAATAACTGTTTCACATAGCTTTTTTTTCGTAGTCGTGTTTTAATTTTTATGTTTGCTTGTTTTGAAATTCGGAATGTGCACTTCATCACGACAACTACAACAAAAACTCACCAAGTGTGACTGTACGTGACTCGCCCGCCCTGGTCGTCGCTGCAGCCGTGGAGTTGTAGACGGTGCTGCGAATATGGGCGGCGCCACGTGCCCTAGCGTTGTCCTGGGCGGAAGCTGACTAGGTCTGCCTGGGAGTCTGCAGACCCGTGTTTGGTTTCCCACCAACACTTCA
>WYDE02110498.1:0-11557 GCA_009867175.2 Adela reaumurella
TTATAATTTGTTATGGCGGCAACTTGGCTGGCGTTCAGTTTTCCTCTACGATCATTTTTCCAGCGACGAGTTTTTTAACGTTAAATTGGCTCCCGTGGTGAAGTGCTGGTGCAGAAGAGTCTGGCGGTGAAGAGCCGGCGGTGAATTGTCCTAGACCGAGCTAGAAGGGTCTGTAGACTCTATTGTTTCTTGGCATTGTCTTATCTCTTTCGGCATTTCCTGGAAAGATTGCTATGCTTCCCCTGTTTTATGACCATATGCTGAGCCATTTGCAAACTGACCTTAATTCATTCCATTCATTCCTGTTTTTCAGTAAACATGACTACCCTGAACCATAAAATAGTTTTTTAATAATTTATAATTTAAATTTGTTTTATTTTGTCTTTAAATGGAAAAGTCGCACTGGTTCGTGCGATGGAGTGAGGTGAAAAGAAAAGTGATGCAAACGTTTAATATCTGTACAAAACTTTTAAAAATATCATACTTAGTTATTATGAACATGTTTTGTTCTTCACACTTCTTTATAACAAAAACTCTGTATAACGAAAGGAATTGCCCGGTCCCTTTAGTTGTGTTATAGAGAGTGTTAACTGTATTATATAGATTTGCCTATAGATGACGGGACCTTTGGCATACCTATGAGTATTCACTTGACCAGTTTTTATTTTTTTATTATTCTTGGTTGTCTAGCAAGGTTATATAAAATCGTCTTGTGCTTGTATGTATTTAACTTCCATGAAGCGTAAATTGAAAATTCTTACGATGTTCAGTCCTGATACCAACAAACCTAATTAAAGTCCTGTTCCAATCGGTACTCAGCGAAGCAAGATAGAACATGTTGAGGAAATATGTGAAACAATGTATTTTATCTAGTTATTTACGATACGACTATACTTCTGTGTTATTATTATCAATACCTATGTATCCTTAACAGAAAAAATATAAAAATTAGTTTACTTGCATTACATTATTGATTTAAAATTAAGGTTTTTTTTCCTAGAATCAATTAAGTACCGAACTGTCTGTCTAGATAGATTGTAGTTTTGTTAAAAATGTTATTGTCATATGACTACAGGTTCCTACATAAGATATTTTAATAAAAAATCATGTAAACTTTAAGGCATCGTTCATTTATTAACTGTTATTTACGTATGATCTATGATACAGTCGCTTTTCGATATCTATACAATAAATATGTGCGTCCTTAAAAATCGTACACAATATACAAAACTACTACTAGAACATAATTATATAATAATATTATCACAGATTACGGCGCGAAGAGCCGCTTAAGTCACTTCTATTCAAAGAGAGGCAAGTTTCGCCCGCCCTACTTATGCGTAGGCCTAAATTTAATATTCATACTTGCATCAGGCCATTGCGTGTCTTTCATCTCATACTTTCATACGGTAAGCTGAATATCATGGCATGTATTAAGTAATATTTTCTTATTATCGCGCGTGTAATAATCTTAATAACACAAATTAAGTACTCATTGAAGAAGCGGGGACATGAGATTAAACGGTGTAAGATAATTTCACGAATCAAAACGATGAATGAGCGAAATCATGACTGGAAATATAAACGTCGATGGAATGTATGAAGACTGATAGCTCTTTATCTAACTTAGTAATTAGTAGGTAGTATTTACACTTTGACTACGCGTTATATACAATTTTAAATGAGTTTCTGTACGTACGTACATCACGACTAGGCACTTTACATCCGTCCCTCACTTCACTACGCGATCACAGCTTTTTACCACTCACACACTTCAACAATTTGGTCTTTATTATGCTATACATTCTGAGCGCTTAGCACTTTGTCAATTTTCAACACTGTCGCTGTTGGGGCACTATATGTGGACGGAGAGGGTGCGCGGAGAGGCGCGAGGGTGTTGTTGGTGTGCGGGGTGCGGTGGGTGCGGTTGGTGGACGAGGGCGGGCGGTGGTGGCAGGCTGCCCAGGTGGTTCCTCATGTGATGATGTCTATGCAGCTGGCCACCCGCAGCGCTCCCACCGCCGCTCCTCCCGCGTTGGTTGTTAGGCACATCGGGGAGCGCGAACCGTAGCTTCTCCCAAAATAATTTGTCACCCCACTGCAGATACGTGTTGGTCTTTAGGTACAGTCGTATATCCGGGTCCAGCTCTTTCTGAGGAACCTCACCCAGCAACACGACTATGAGCCGTCTCCGACGGTCGCGTAGGACTTGGTGGTGTGCAGATTTAAACTCGAAACGACACCACTCGGATTTGATGAAGTTTTCACTCAGCACCATGATCGTGCGGCGCGACGATTCGACAGCTTGCACGATATTGTCGGCAATGTATGCGCCGACAGGAAAATCTCTATAGTGCAGGCACAATTTGTAGGATGGGTCTCCTCGTTCAAGCATCGGAGCGAGTTCTTCTGCCACCCATGCTTCATCTTTGGAGCTGTAGCTGACGAAGGCGTCAAACATTTTCTCTCGGTCGTCTCTGTCGATATCGCTAGCGCGGTAAAATAGCCTCACTCCAAATTTCGAGTGAAACCAGACGCGCATCTCCTGCCGAAATATGAACACTATCATGCTGATTATGGAGACGGCAAGGAAGGCTCCAAGAGTCGCTATCAGCAGGGGTATGTAATCTTGCACTTCTTCACGAGTTATAATGGTTTTCGTCGCTGTCAAGTTGCCATTTATGCTATTGTTTATGCTCGGTAGTCCGGTGCACATTGTACCGTTCTCCAACATAATGTTAAAACCATTTTCCGGGTTTTCTCCAAGCAGTTCTTCGTTTAAGAAATCCAAGTCTGTGGTGTTTGTGTTGTTGTAGAGACAGCGGATGGCAGATATATCTATTACACAGTTTATTCTCTTCGTCCATTCTCGGAATGTCTCTGTGTATTCACAATCACACGACCACGGGTTGTAAGATAAAGCCAGCTCCGTAACACCTTGGTTTAGTTGCCAAATCGACAATGTGGTAAGACGGTTGTGATCTAGGTGCAATATTTTCAACTTTGCCATATGATTGAACATTCCCTTGCCGATATTTCGTAGGTGATTATGATTTATGTAAAGTTCGCGTAAATTTTCCAATCCATCAAATTCCTGGCCCTCTAGAGATGTCAGTTTGTTGTCGTCCAAGTGCAGTATTTCTAATTCTTTCAGACCGTTGAATGTTCTATTCTGAATAGTCTCAATATTTGACGAATTTAAGAATAATATTCTCAGTCTTTTTCTTCCAATAAAAGCGTGACTAGGCAATACTTTTAGGTCATTTCCGTCTAAGTAGAGTTGAGTGGAGTCCATCGGAATTCGTTCAGGCAAATTGTCCACGTAGCCGGCGGCAGAGCAATCCACTACGTTGGCTGACCACGACTGGTCGTGATAGCACGTGCAGTTGTTCGGGCACGTCATTTCACAGTCACAAGCGTCAAAGTCGCAACAGTGGCATAGAGCGAAACAGTGGAAATCATATTTGCATAGGAACTGGTGAGGCGCGGCTTCAACTAAAGGCACGTAGGAATTGCCACGATTGTACAACAATTTGCAGTAAATACTGTCCAAGTCCATCAACTTAGGTTGCGTCCGTGCTCGGTTTCCTGTATTAACTTTTTGCAACCAGTCCATAGTGCAATCACATTCCAAAGGATTCCCTCCAATGAAAAATTCAGGAACAGATTTGTCTTGTGGCACAGCAGATATCCTCAGAGAATTAGGGTCCAAACTGGTGATTTTATTCCCAAACAAATCAACTCTTGTCAAATTAGGTTTTTTGAAGAAAGTGTACGACTGCACTTTTGATATCAAATTATCGTTGAGGTATAACATTTCCACGGAGTTGGGAATTGCGCTGCCTGTTATCTCGGTCAGCCTATTAGAACTCGCGTCGAACGTGCTAAGTGACAGCTGCGATTCAATTTCGAAGTAATTTCCAAGCTCTGCTATTTTATTGGCATGGATGTCGAGCCACTGCAATCCAGTTGGAATCATGGCGTAATCGAACCATTCTAATTGGTTATCTGATATGTTTAACCACACTAGGCTAGGTAATTTTGCGAAAAGGCCGCCAATGTCACTGAGGTAGTTGCCGTCCAATCTGATCGCTTGTAAATTAATGTTACCGTCAAATGCTCCGGATTCGATTTTGTGAATTTTATTGCGAGATAGATTTAGGATCTTCAGGGACGTCATTTTGTCGAATACTCCTTTGCTTATGTTTCCAATATTATTTTCTGTTAGTCTCAAGCCATACATTTGTTGCATTGCCATGAAGGATGCGTTTTCTATACTTGTAATATGATTTTCACCAAGATCAAGAGTTTTCAGCATGGGAACTTCTTTCAGAACAATAGGGACTTCATCAAGTCGGTTGCCGTTTATGTGAAGATCTTGTAAACTCGAGCAGTTACGCAATGCATCCGGGTGTATCTTCGAGATTCTATTGTTGTCTATTGAGAGAACTGAAAGCACATTGAGTCCATTGAACGAGAAACTTTCGATCGACGTCAATCTATTGTTGGACAATATGAGTGTGTGTAGGTTGTATAATGAGTTGAACACGTTCTCTGATATACTCTCGATGTAATTGTCCTGCATTCTCAGAATTTGCAGATTGTGCAGTTCTCTGAATACAGCAATTTCAAGTTTCGACACGCGGTTGTAGGAGAAGTCTAAAAAAACCAGTCTCGTCAGTCCCGTGAAAGTAGATGTGTTGATCCAGTCGGAAGTGAGCTCATTGTGAGACAGATCTAAGACCAGAAGTTGAGATAGCTCGCCGAACAGTCCCGGTGCCAGAACTGTTATCGTGTTGTTGTTCAAATACATTTCTTTCATGTCTTTTGTGTCGCTAAATAGTTCAGGTGGTAAGCTTTTCAACTGATTGTCGGAAACTCTAATGGTAGTGAGTGAAATAAGACCCTCCAATGCTCTGTCGGCGATCGTCTCTAACCCGTTTCCTTGCAAGTACAATTTTTGCAATCTCTTCAGACCGGATAATTGAGTTGCCGGTAAATTGTCAATGTTGTTTCTCGACAGATCTAGGACAATTATGTTATCTCCGCACTTGTCCGTCGGGTGTCGGTGCGCCGTTGAAAACTGGAAGTGTCCGATATCTCTTAAACGATTTCTCGTCATGTTCAGATATTCTAAATTTCTCAACGAACATAAGACTCCATCCGGGATACTCCACATGTTATTTTCGCTCAGATCTAACCTTTCCAAGTTTGGCAGATCTCGTGTGAACGCGGTCGGTGTAATTTCGAGGGACATGGCCGACCAATCTGTGTTGTGTGTCCGCAGAGTCAAATTGCGAAGCTCCCGCAGGCCAGCGAAAGCTCCGTCAGACAAGTTTCCGATTTTGCAGTACTCCACGGTCAACTCGCGCAATTCCACCAGCTGGCGGAAACTGCCAGCTGCCAGCGAGCTCTGGAAAAAAAGAGCATCGCTGCACTCCAAACGTAGTCGCACTGTCAGATGCGGCTGTATCGCACTAAAGTTTGTGTTTTCCAGTTCACTGTTTATAGTTCTCAGACGACACTGCAATGCCACTCCGGCGTCGTCGTCATCTGTGGTCCAGCGACATTCGTCGGGAGCCTGGTAGCGCGCTCCCGTCGTTGCCGACAGCGACGCACACCACGCACTCAGCGCTCCGCCAAGCACTACGGCGAGCGCAAACTGCACGCGATACATCATCGCGGTTCAAACACTATCGCACTAAATCCAGATCGCTTCTCCCAACATGTTCCTCACTTCACTGGCGCGCGCGTCTCGAATCCGTTAACCGTCGGTACTCGTTTCGTCGGAATGGTCTAATTGGATCGTGCGCGCGTCCGGCGCAGGCTCGCTGGCTCGCGTGCGCCCGCGCAGGATTCTCGGCGAGAACTGACTCGACTCGAACTTGCTTGCAGTGTGCGAGCGCGCAAGGCCGCACCGGTTCACGCGCTCCGACAGGTAAACGTCTGCTCCAACTTCAAAACGTATCAACTCATCGGGCTACTAGCGTCGCTTTCGCCGCTTGAGACATTGGAATCTAGCCGTCAGAAAAATACATTTCACGCACACAGCTTTACTTTCCGCCGCACACATCGAAGCGAAACAGCTTTTTGTGGGGCTTCCAGCTCGTTAGTGGTGCGAGTGCGAGAGGGATAACCGGCCAACGAGAGGGCCGAAGAAAGGGGGAGAGGAGTGCCGGCGCGTGGAGGGGAGGAGGCAGCTGGGCAGGTAGTCGGGTGGTGGCGCTGCTGCAGTCGTTTCTTGTTAACACTCTCGCGGGTTCAAACGATGACCGAGCGTAGCTTTGCGCTTTTGAATTGCGCAGCTTTCGATTCTTCGCCTCATATAGAAACTTGTGCTTCCCGGCGCGGCTCAGCGATACGATACTTGTGCCTGGTTAGGCAGGGCGGACAAACACGACACGGCCACGGGTGTAGAGGCTGCATTCACGTTCACTGAATATCAATTCTCGCTTTGAAGTATTAATTTAATTAGTAATTCTTTATCTATTACCATGTTGTTATGGTGTTTATACACGGTTTAAAGGACCGGTTCTTTCATCTATAGAAGGCATTCTATTAAAGGAAACTTTAATCAAAATAATAACACAAATTTCAAAAAGAATAATGAAAATTCTTTCAATACGAATTCTCGGTAGGTCATTAGCTGATGTGGTCAGTCTGTGATATTTCGATTGAGTTAAGAATTCCAAAATGTTACGATTTTAGTATTATTTCTAAATGTTAGGTCAATCGAAATGACACAGGCTTACTTACATACATCATCTCATATTACAGATAAACCACCAACCGAGAATTGGAATTGAAATAATTTTCATTATTCTTTTTGAAATTTTTATTATTTAAAATTGTATTTACGCTCTTTCTTGAGATGAAAGAAATCACGTCTTAACCTGATCTTGAGCTATCGCTTAGACGATTTTCAACTGACCTATCGGGGGAAATTCTGTATCTGATAGCTAACGTTTTTTCATGAAAAAACAATTTTTTTGGAGGGTAAAATGTAATTATGTTTTTTTCATACATTTTAAGAGTATGTATGTACAATTTGTATGGAGAAAAATTTGTTTTGCTGATTTGCAAAAGCCGTGTAACAAAAGTTGTACAGTTTCATGTACAGATCACCCCCCTTTCGGGTAGTAAGTAAGTGATACCTATTTACACAATAAATAAAAAATACCTACCTACATACTCGTATCTTATATTAAAATCCTAATAAAAAAGCAGAAAATTTGTAACTACCTATCTACCTGTGTGTACTTGATTATGTACGGCCGCCGTCACGATTCTGTGCTCGCTTATAACTCGAGAACGACTCAATCAATTTTCGGTTGGTGATTTTTTTAAATAGTTTAACCTGTAATTTAAAGAAATTCTAATTTTATTTTCCCTGATGCATAGTAATTTTGGACGTTTACGTTAATGGATGGCATCCTCGCTATTTCATTTCTCGTACTGTGCGTGTTTCTGGTAATCTTCCTATCTCCAGGGTATGCCACAGGGAGCGATGGTTGCTCTTGAGTTTTCGATGATATTTGCGTGATGAATCTGCTCCCGTCTGCGATTCAACATGTAATATAATGGAGTAGCGTGGATATGACTATAATGCCGATTCCGAGAATGCTCACCCTAATCGTTTCCCTCTCTTCATATTTTAAAACAACGCTTTTGATATAATTCCGCCCGCAGTCCGCACGGCAAACCCCTCATCAGATAAAGGCCCGCATTATGTATTTTGCGAGAGCAGCAATTTAATAAACGCCGTTCTGTATAATGCATTGACGTTTCATTTAATGGCGGATTGAGGAATATTCATTCAGTGATTCATTCAATGGTTTGCTGTTGTGGAGGTACCTACCTACCTACCTGTTAGCTGATGTAGTGAAGTTTGAGAATTGATTGAAGTGTACTTGAGTGCCTTTGTTATGTTATTCAAATATTATTAATCACCCGACTTACGACTCGTCTTTGATTTTCAATAATTAAGTAATTAAAGGTCGACGATTACTTTTACTTATTATCATAGCAAATGATTTTTAGCAGACACGCGTAAGGTCCATTTTTAAGCTGGGGTGTGTGTGACATCAAAATACACATGAAAAAATCTATCATTATTCGGTAATTTTAGAGGCTAAGAAGGGTTAGGCTAGGCGTGCGTACTGGATGTTGCCCCAGGATTATCGGTGCGCGTGTGCTCATATTCGGTGGCCGGGATGCTCCAGTTTTTTGGAATTGGAAGTGTAAGTTGAAAAATAAAAAATTTAAGGACATAATATATTAGCGAATTTTCGAAAAATTCGATGTCGAAGGCATGTGTGGCGAGTGTTTGCTCTATTTTTACCCGAGTTATGCCGTGTATAGTTTGGAATAAATAAAATTTTAATTTATTATGTTGTTTTTCATTATTTCTTGAATGCATTTCCAATGACATCTGGTTGTCGCGATTCTTCGTAAGGCCTGTGGATTTTTTATTTATTATGTATTCAAATATATTATGTACCGTGTGGAGCCGGTACTTAAAAAGAATGCCTCCAATGCCTCTCTTCCCATGCATGTCGTAAAAGGCGAATAAGGGATAAGGACAAGATGCCGTGTTAAAGGGCGACAGGCTCGCCACCTCTCACCTTGGAGGTACTTCTACCAAGTCATATATATATGTGTGGACTAATAATCGCCGATTAATCGAATGGTAATCGGTTGCATCCCTACATAGAATGGCTAAGAAATAATTTATATAACTTAAAACACGTTATTTTATAAATACAAATAAAACACCATTTAATGGTTATATTCTTACATAAATGTTAGTAAACACAATACATTTATGTACATATTTACAAAGGTAACTAATTCTGAGTTACAACTTATGAAAAGGAGTTGAGACAATTTGTTTGTTATTATTAAACTTCTTCTTCGCTCATTAAGGGTATATCCCGCTTTAAAAAAAAATCGTTCGCATCGAACAGATGTCGCCACGAGATGCAGCCTTTTTATCATATATGTAATCAAATAAAAGTGGATATATATTATTTCTTGCGTGTCACTACTTAAGTGGATCTTCCGCGCGCTTTGCGGCTCCTGCATATATTTATCAGCTCTACGATTCCTGCTGCACTTGAGTTCTCGGGCATTTGTCTGGCTACCTCTTGGTGAAAATCGAACCAAATGAATGATTTACTAGGACCAACTACTGGTTCCACCGGCGTCGACATTGTTGTGGTAGTTCTCGCTGTTGTCGTTGCAACTCGTCCAATTTTAACTTTAAAATATTTTACAGCCTTATCATATAGTTTTTGATCCTGAAAGCCTTTCAGTTTGAAACGTGGATCCAAGATGGTCGACTCTGAGTTTAAAACATTCATTTTCTTGTAAAGGAATCTATGGATGAGCTCCTTGTGTAAGTTTTCGATGAGTGCTTTTATCTCAGGAATATTTTTCATTTGGTTGCTAATATGGTTGATCAAATAAAATATGTTTTATTACGCCAGGAAGTATTGTGCGCGCTATGCAAAGGCGGCATGGAATATGCGTGGAATAATATGAAGTGTCAAATTTGACCATAGAAAGAAACACAAAAAGTACTTTGTTTATGTTCACGACGTTGAACGCGACACATGTCTTCTAGAAGTTTCGATACCCATATTTTGTTAAACCTTATCGATACTCGACTCTTAATATCTAATATCCATATCTACCTAACCAAAAACAATGCCACAGTATTTCTTCATTCGCCATTAAAGCCCGATATGCTGATAGATTTTCTGCAACTGCCAGTGTAAGATATACCTCTTCTTGTAATGGTCCCATCACCATTTGCTTGCAGATCCAGATTTAGGGTTCAGAAAATCTTTTGTTCACTGTTGAAGCAAGATCGAATGCAATTTTGTGTACTTGATTGACAGTTAAACCAAAGCCTAGCTCTTACATTGTAATGATATAATTTTATCTCCAAATCAAACGAAAGGGCGAATGGTCGGCCAATTTTTTAAGCGACTTGTTATCTTTAAGATAGTCACGGAGAGTGCTCCACGGTACCCCCCATGCCTTTGAAGCAGCATAGATAGTCTTCAGTTCTTTTTCCACTAGCCGGATTCCAAGTTGCAAATCAGCAGCTTGAGCGCCCAGGCGCAGCGCGGCAGAGCGGTGCGGGTGCGCCGTAGATCTTCACAGAAGGGGGGACGGTGTGAGCATTCCTCCCTAGATGCAAGCGGCGGAAGTGCCTCATCCCGTTCTAACTGCGGTACAAATTTCCACACTGTTTAACTGTGGGCATCGAGAGGTTTGCCACATCTTCCGAAGTTTCCTTTTTAGCTCAATGTCGGCCCTGATGCGTTGCGGCAGCAGGTAATGTAGCTCATGCAGCTGTGCAGGGCTGCGTCTTCTACTTCTTGAGCGGTGGCGATTTTCCTGATAGCAGTACGCTCGTCCAGCGTCTTTCTGAATCCCGCCCAGTTCACTCGCTTCTGGCGGGGGTCTCAAGAGAGCAGCAGCAGGTTCGCCATTCTCCAGAACCCACTGCAGACACAGAACAGCGCTGGTAGGTGGTCTGAAGTGAGATCGTAGAGCACTTCTTGGGTGAATGGCTGGCGCAGGTTCTTGGATACTACTATGTCCAGGACTTCCGCGGTGTCCCCCAACACCGTCGGGGTCCGCGTCGGCTGTTTTGGTACTGTGACACAGTAGTCCGTGTTATTGGCGTCGTCGAGCAGGAGTCTTCCGTTGGTATTTCGAATGGAGGAGTTCCATGCTGGGTGTTTGGCATTTAGGTCGCCAGCGATGAGTGTCTCCTCGTCCGAGTCCAGGAGCTTCCTGAAGTCTCGACGATCGAGGGTGGACTTTTTTTTTTTAATAGACAACTAGCATGGGTGGCTGTGCCCAAAACTTCAAAAGAAGATCGGACCCAGCCAATAACACCACTCCTCACAAAACCACTCTCAGTGAGGCGCCATGCCAGCTATAAGGCGGACGAAAAGGTCGTTGTTCAATTTATTAACACCCACCTGTGGTGGTAGGTACGCAGCAAAGAGGCGTAGCTCACCTCCTCGGGTTCTTAGTTGGATGCCGCAGGCGTAGGTGGTGTTCAGCTGGGGGACTTCTATTTCTTGGTGGATTATTTGTCACCTGACGATGACCGCTGCAGCTCCCCTGTACGCCATGCCCTGGGGCCACACGTTGTCCTGGCGGTAGACGACGTAGTTGCGTGTCTTTAGTACCATGCCCGGACGGAGGTGCGACTCGCTAACTAGCGCAATGTCAATGTCCCACTCCTCCAGGAAGGCACGGAAGACTTCATTCCCTGCAGTCCGTTGGCGTTCCAGTTTATGATTCACAGTAGCCTACTCACCATAACTGATGCATAGGATATTGTGCATTCCTCCTATGAGGACTTGCGTGGGGTCGTTTCTGGACCTTAGGGCTTTCAGGGTGTCCTGAATATTGTTGTAAATGGAGCAACTCTGACGGACTCGAACGGAAAAAGTTGGAAAAAGATCCGGAAAAAGATAGAATAGATACCGGTATGAGTTGCAAGCAAGTGGGCGTGGCCTAAACTAAAAAA
>WYDE02110609.1:0-11557 GCA_009867175.2 Adela reaumurella
TGTCAGGATCGTGGCATGTGGAGATCCGTTGTCTCTGCCTACCCCACCGGGAAACAGGCGTGACGCTATGTATGTATTATAAACTTTTCTTTATTTTGTCTTTGTACGTACTAGCTACTATTAAAATGAGCATTGCTTTGTAGGTATCGGTGGCCTGGAGGAGCATATCCTGAAGACGGCCACACTAAGTGACACGCTTGCGTGCCCCGCTTTCAGTGAGCTGCACGGCGCCTCCGTACCCATACTGCGTGTAGCCATTGAGGCCACTTACCCTTCGCAGATGCCACAGCTTGTCAAGGGTAAGTCCCTTGAGGAACACGCTTGCATGCCCCGCCTTCAGTGTGCTGCAGGTCGCCTTCGTGCCCATACTAAGCATCGCCATCAAGGTCAGTTACTCCTCACATATGCCACAGCTTGTCAAGGGTAAGTAACTTAACTGACACGTTCGCGTGCGCTGACTTCAGTGAGCTGAAGCCCGTGCCCATACTGCGTGTCGCCATTGAGGGCACTTACCCCTCGCAGATGCCCCAGCTTGCCAAGGGTAAGTCCCTTGAGTGACACGCTCGCGTTTCCCACCTTCAGTGACCTGCAGGACATCGCCGTGCCCATACTGCGTGTCGCCATCGAGGCCACTTACGCCTCGCAGATGCCACAGCTTGTCAAGGGTAAGTCCCTTGAGTGACACTCTCGCGTGATCCACCTACAGTGTCCTGAAGGTCGCCGTCGTGGCCATACTGCGCGTCGCCATTGAGGCCACTTACGCCTCGCAGATGGCACAGCTTGTCAAGGGTAAGGCCCTTTGACTGACACGCTCGTGTGCTCCACCTTCAGTGCAGATAGTCGCCACCTTCGGCGGCGCAGGTCTGCAGTTACAGTTCCACGGGAAAGTAACATACCGATGGAGCACAACTTAAAGTTAACAAGTAGTATGGATTCAAGGCTTAATCCCTTTGTCGTGGAAGACGGAGCAAGAAGACTACCAGCGAAGTCGCTCTACAGTCTCTTCAAGAATCTAGGTCTGCCAAGATCGATGCTAAGTTCATATATGGAGAGAGGTTTGAAAGCATCACTGAAGACTACCTACAGAATATGGATAGGTAGAGAGTGGGTCTAGTGCTTCTCCGCGTCCTAGTCATCGCAGACTAGCTGACGAGGCCTGAAGCGGGCCGAAACGCCACTCATGCTGGAGAACTTAGAGCGGCCAGTGCTGTAAATATGTGAATATGAGTTGCTGATGTTGCTGTTTAGCAGGTCTGAAGCCGCTGAACCATGTGGACGGCTACTTGCAGGTGATGCTACAGGAGAAAGGGGGAACACATACAGCTCACTGCCGGCGTTGCATCTGTAGAGGTGTCTGCAGGATCTCAATTCAGCTCTGGTTTTCTGTGTCTGAACCTGCTGAACCAAGCGTACGGCTGTGTGCAGGAGATGGGGGAGCACATGCTGCTCACTGCTGGTGTAGTGCAATTGAGAGGTGAATCCAGGACCTCAAGCTCCGATTTTGCTGTGTTGCAGGTCTGAAGCTGCGTGCAGGTGATGTTGTAGTAGACGGGGGAGCACGTACTGCTCACTGCCTGCGAGTTACATCTTACAGGTGTCTGCAAGACCTCAAATCAGGTCGGATGTTGCTGTGTTGCAGGTCTAAAGCTGCTGAACCAGGTGGAAATCTGCGTGCAGGTGATGCTGTAGGAGACGGCAGTGCATGTGCTGCTCACTGCCGGCGAGTTTCTTCTCTAGAGGTGTCTGCAGGACCTTAAATCAGCTCATGTGTTGCTGTGTTGCAGGTCTGAAGCTGCTGAACCAGGCGTACAGCTGTGAGCAGATGATGCTGCAGGAATCGGGGGAGCATGTGCTGCTCACTGCCGGCGAGTTGCATCTTTAGAGGTGTCTGCAGGACCTTAAGCAGCTCTCTAGTTGCTGTGGTCTGAAGTTGCGGAACCAGGCGTACGGTTGTGTGCAGGTGATGCTGCAGGAGACAGGGGAGCACACTCTGCTCACTGCTAGCGAGGTGCATATCGAGAGGTGTCTCCAGGACCTCAACTCTTCAGCTCTCTTTTTCTGTATTGCAGGTCTAAAGCTGCTGAACCAGGCATACGGCTGCGTTCAATTGATGCTGTAGGAACCGGGGGGTTAACATGCTGCTCACTGCCGGCAAGGTGCATCTCAAGATGTGTCTGCAGGACCTCAAGTCAGCTCGGTTGTTGCTGTTTTGCCGGTCTGAAGCTGCTGAACCAGGCGTACCGCTGTGTGCAGGTGATGCTGCAGAAGACGAGGAACACGAGTTATTTATTGCTGGCGATGTCATTCCGGAATGACATCGCCCCTGGAATGACATCGTCATCTCGAGAGGTGTCTCCAGGTCCTCAAGTCAGCTCTTTTGTTGCTGTGTTGAATCTGTTGAATCTGCTAAACCAGGCGAACGGCTGCGTGCAGGTGATGCTGCAGAGGATGGAGGAGCACGTGCTACTCACTGCCGGCAAGGTGCATCTCGAGAGGTGTCTGCAGAACCTCAAGTCAGGTCAGATGTTGCTGTATTGCAGGTCTGTAGCTGCTGAACCAGGCGGACGGCGGCGTGCAGGTGATGCTGCAGGAGACGAAGGAGCAAGTGCTGCTCACTGCTGGAGAGGGCATCTCAAGAGGTGTCTGCAGAACATCAAGTCAGGTCGGATTTTGCTATGTTGCAGGGCTGAAGCTGCTGAACCAGGCAGACGGCTGCGTGCAGGTGATGCTGCAGGAGACGGGGGAGCACGTGCTGCTCACTGCTGGCGAGGTGCATCTCGAGAGGTGTCTCCAGGACCTCAAGTCAGTTCCATATCCCATTACTGCTTACTGAATCAATCTTTGATACTATCAAAACTATTTCATAGTAATTAACAAAAGCGAGTGAGACGGGATTAAGCATGGACGGTGTTATAGTAAGATGCCTGCTGTATGCTGATGATCCAAATATATTTGCTTCATCTGATGGTTCGCTTGAGAGAAATGTTTTAGGCATGAATAATACGTGCAACGAATGAGGAATGAAAATAACTATAAGTAAGACTAAAGTTACGTTGTTTGAGAGAGATGTGAAGTCACTGAGTGTAATGTAAGAATAGGAAACGAAAAGCTGGAACAGGTGAATGCGTTTGTATTCTAGGAAAGCGTGTTCACGGGAGATGGAAAGTGCGATAAAGATGTTAAAAGGCGAGTAATGGGCACACATGCATAAAGTGATGAAAGTAGATGAAGCAAAGGGCGTATGCAGGAGCGTTCCGGATGGCGCTCTTTCTCTCTCTTTGCCTTCTTTTTTCTCTGTGCCTACCTCTCCGGCGAAAAAGAGGTATGACAGTATGTTTGTTAATTGATATAATTATTTACAATATTTTTCTTTTCTTTTCCAGAAACGATTACGCAAAGATACCACTCAAAGTCTCCGAACCAATCGTACCGTTCAGAGAGACTGTTGTTGAACCACCAAAAATAGATATGGTGAACGAAGAAATAGACGCCCAGAGCAGAGCGAAAGCAAAGAAAGAAGACAGAACTATAACAATAGTGACCAACAACAAACAAACCACTGTAAAACTTAAAGCAATCCCCCTACCTGCAGAAGTCACTAGTCTATTGGAACAGAATTCAGACTTACTCAAAGTAATCTCTCAACATGTGAAAACCTTACACAGGTGTAGTAACATTGAAAAGCTAGAAAACCTAAACATAGACGATAGCAAAAATGGCGTGAAAATGCATCTATCAGATAAAATATCAAAATCGATAGAAACATTCAAAGAAGAACTAAAAAATTGCTTTGCGAAAGCTGGGTCGGAATGGAAAGGCGCCATGGAACAAATCTGGTCGTTCGGACCTAGAAACTGTGGTCCCAATATCCTGTTAAATCGTACAAAAGACTTAGTCACTAGATTCTTGAACTTTGATAAAGAAATGGCCGCAGACGAGAGGAACGAGTACGAAGGTAGTTTGATCAATGGGTTCCAACTGGCTACACTGGCTGGTCCGCTGTGTGAGGAGCCTATGATGGGTGTTGCGTTTTCTGTTGAAGGGTGGAGCTTGGATAAGAGTGTCGGTGAGGACTTGCAGTATGGACCTTTGACAGGTACTAATGAATAACTATTCTAACATATCTACTTCAGGACTTTGTTAAAACGCTTTAGGCAGGAATGGTAAATGTGGATACACCGAAAATACGAAAACAAAAAATAATGATGGACATATAAGAACCGTGATAGTTGACATCACAGTGTAGTAAAGATCGGTGACCGCAATCCACAGTGGGTTGCCTGCAAAAGTGAAGCAAAACATGTATGAAACTTTTTTAGTTCCTGTAGTAGCCGTGCGAAGCGCTGGCGTCACTGCTGGGTTGGGCTTCATAGTAGGCGCGAGGCCATAGCCGCCTTCACTACTTGATAAGCAAGTAGTGAAGTTAGCTATGGTTAGGCTGTTGCTACCGCGGGGAATGCACAGCGGGGACGCCAACGCTACATGCGGCCACCACATGAACTAAAAAGTGCCTTGCGTTTTTGCCTCAGTTTTTTATGGAGAACGATAACTATTCTTTACTACATCATGCTTGACTTACACAATAATATGCTTTCTTCTATTTTTTTTAACTCTCGTTTTCTGGATGGCCTTCGTAGTATAATTCCTTTAGTGGACTGAGATGTAATGAATTTTTTTATTTATTTTTTATTGATTTTGAACTGGGTGGCTGTGCTTGATGCCGGGGCCTCAAATGCAGCCAAATACACCCCTGAGGAAGTGCCAGCCCGGCTTGAAGGCGGACTAATGTTTCTGGGGAAAGGCGATTCACCCGTGATTTGAAGATTCGTGGATTGTAGGAATAGGGAAAAATTTTCCACGGAAGCCCGTCGTACACCTTTGCAGAGCGTCACGAGAACGACTTAGAGAATCGTGCAGTTCGAAGAACTCTTCTATCGACTGCATTCAACGATACATTTGACGACTACAAGGAGTGTTACGCAAGAGTGTGGCGGGTTTGGCTAAGGCGAAGAGGAGGGGGGATGAGGGAAGCAAGTTCGTCTGAGCAGCTGCCGTATTAGTACCGATAAAACAGGCTCAATGAACCGACGATGCGTCTGTGCTTAGACGTTTAGAGGTTGAAGGTCCTTTGTGAGTACAGAGTCTCCAATGTGACGAATGGCACTTCGCTGAATATTCTATTCCAAGGCCAAAAAATATATTCAGGGGAACCCTCCAAGAGATAAATGCAATATTCCATCACCAATCTTACTTGCGCTTTATGAAGGGTAAGTAGTTGGGACGGCCCTAGGAATTGTTTTAGGGACCAGCTTGGCCGAAGCTCTCTTCTAGCAAGAAGGCAGCAGCAACCGTCGGAATCGGAGCATTTGAATAGGCGGGTGAGGACTGGCGCCAATTCTAGAGCACAATTTATCAAAATAATCGCCGGAACGCTGTCAGGCCGTTTGTTTGGAACGTCCGTGTTTGAGTTGGATGCGAAAAGGCTTGCAAAAATATTAGCCTTTTCTTTCGCAAATATGGCGAGTGAGCCATCTGGACGTTCCAGCGGAGGTGTAGCAGGACGGCAGAATTCCACCCAATGAATTTGGCGAGAGACCAGAAGGCGTGGCTACCCGAGGGGCTACTTCCAAGTTTCTCACTAATTTTACGGTCGTGTCTGAACTTGATAAATTTTTGCATTCGTTTGCAGGACCTAACAGCGACATTTAACTCTCGTCTGTTCTCGACAGACCTGTTCTGCAGCCATCTACTATAAGCCTGGTTCTTATCGGCAATAACAAGCCTGCATTGACGATCGAACCAAGGTTTATGGTGGCTGCCGATAGGAACGGTGGAGGTAGGGATGAAGAAATTCATGCCCTGGGTGATCTCATCGACGACCAGTTGGGCACATAGGGATGAGTCTGGAGAAGAGAAACAAACTTCTTGGCAAGGGTATGTTCCTAGGAAGGAAAGGAAGCACAAGGGGATGACCCCTTGTGTTGACCTGTAATATCCGCATACTGCTTTCTCATTCTTCCGCAAAGTGTACATTTGGAAGAGTTGAGCGTACAAGACAATGGTCGGAGTTTCCAAGGAGAGCCTCGACCATCACTCTGTAACTATTTGGCTCTGTAGTCAGCACAAGGTCCAACTTACTAGACTTATGGGCAGGGTTATCCGAGTAGTTCTGGACACCAACTGTATCAGCCCGGGTGCAATGGCCTAATTTTCAGCTTCCCTGCCCGCATGGTCAGTGACAGGGGAGCGTTACCAATCTTTGTGTTTGGCGTTATAATCATCCAACATCACTAACTCAGCCGTAGGGAATTTGCACAGCAGTTTGTCTGCCGTACTGCTGTGATCCTCACCACACGGGGAAGATTCACGCGGTTCCATAGTACAGATCCTCAAATCGGGTGAGCCGGGTATCGGAGACACCAGATCCGATAACAGACACCACCTTAGCCATGAAACATTAAACATTGCCACTCGTGGGTTCGAGCCATGGGCTATGCTAGTTGGGCTATATTTTCAAACAGCCAAATGTGGCGTTCCAATGAGCATTAAAAAAAACCTTTTTTTCCCTGTTTTTCCAGGTCAGATAGTGTCAGGAGTGAAGGAGGGGTGTCGGCGTGCGTTCCAAGCTCAGCCGCAGAGACTGATGGCCGCAATGTACTCCTGCCATGTCCAGGTCGACCAGAAAGTACTTGGTGAGTCTTTACAGTGTACAGGTCAGATAGTGTCGGGAGTGAAGGAGGGTGTCGGCCTGCTCTCCAGGCTTAGCCGCATAGACTGATGGCCGCCATGTACTCCTGCCACTTCCAGGTGGTTCAGAAAGTACTCTGTGAATCTTTACAGTGTATAGGTCAGATAGTGTCGGGAGTGATGGAGGGGTATCGGCTTCCAAGTCGACCAGAAAGTACTCGGTGAGTCTTTATCGGCTTACCATCGGCTAGACATCATGTCTTCTCTTCCACGTAAAGTAATGTCAATTAATACTTGAATCAACAGGGAGTTTACTGTTTACTTTTTACAAAGCCTTGATAATGTCATAATTCTTAAGATGCCCGACTGTACCCTCTTCTGAGGGTACAGTCGAAACTGTACCCTCAGAAGAGGGAACACTCAAACTGTACCCCGTCCAGTCGACTTGAGCATCTTCACACAAGAACTTGTCATTGTGAAGGACACTCTGAAGAGAAGTGTAGTTACTAACTAAGAAAAAAGAATTGTATATTTTCTCAGACAATTTATTTCTATGATTACAGTCAAACTATACGGTTACTATTTACATCACGTAACTTAAGTAAGTATAAATATTATTTGTCGCTATCTAGAATAACCTTATAATAATCTTACGCTACCGCAGTATTCTTAAACTAAATTAAATGCATCAATCTTTTAAATCTACACCGTAAATTAAGTCGGGCACGAGCAATGTATCGCTATCACATTGCGCGGGTTTCCAATAGGTACAATTTTGTACAAGAAGACATCAGTTTAAATCTCCCAAAATTTGCATCCCATAGACATTTATAAATTAGGGAAATCTAAATTAGGTACACCGGTTAAGATACTAAATAAATAAAAATTTATCGCGGAAGATTAAAGACCACGGTTAGTCAGGAACCAATAGTGACAGTCGAAGAACCTTAAAACACTCTTGTACTAGTATTAGCTTCGCTGAGACAAGGGAAAGTTTGCAAAGCTGTTAACGATTAATTCAATTAATTGTAACAGCTTTACCCCGTTCTACTCAGCGCATTCCCATTATAACTTAAAGCCATGTGTTCCCTAGGGGACAAGTTGAGCAACATGTCTGGCGTCATGTTGCTCAACATGTTGCGCGTAACATCTTGGAACAATGTTGCGGGACACTTTCTCTGTACACACCAGTGCGTCTACCGGTCTAAAATCACACGAGTGAGTGAAGAGTTTTCAACAATCGTAAGTGTTAACGTACTCGACACGGCCAGTCTGATTGGTTGAAATCTTGGCGTAGTCTCTTCACTCAGTCATGTGATGTTAGCACGGTAGACGCACTGGTGTTGCAGAGATGTCACCCGATGATCAGTGCTGCCTACATAATATAGGTATTCTATCGATTAATTTATCGAAACATATGAGAATGAGAAGGTGGTGGGTGTGGAACTACTAACTACAAAGAAAAAGAAGAGTTTAAATTTATAGTGATATTCGGATGTCTGATGGATCATTTGTAAATTTTGCTTGAGTGACATCGACAGATTTTGAAATGTTCTTACAAGTAATCAGGCCTTCTATAGCCAAGCAAGACACAGTATTCCTTCCTGAATGCGGTTGGCATATCGTAGCTAATATTGTCTCACGGGTCGTTTTACTTTTATCTTATTTTTGTAGGCACAATGTGATTATTCCACAACGATGTATGGTTTAGGTAGGGTTCGATGAGTTGAATAACAATCTCTTTTCCCCACACTACTGACATGTAGAGCGCTTTGTTGCGCGACCGTTCACACTGCGCAACATAATGCTGCCTGCGCGACTGTTGCGCTGCTCGTGTTCCCTCTTGTTTTCGCTCGCGGACCGGAAGCACACAAAATACCGCGCAGCACGTCAAAATATTTTGCAACGTTGCGTGACAGTGCGCAACGTTGCATGCAACTCCAAGGCTCAATGTTCTGCGTCATGTTGCGCGGCATCTGTCCCCTAGTGAATACTGGGCTTTAGCGTCGATTCGAAATTTTGAAATAGTAAGAATAGTCAATTGATAATATTAGAATCCGGCTCGAGGGACCACAATCATAATGAACTATCCAGAGTTACATTTACAACATCGTAATTCAGTAACATTGCAGAAAATATCTTTCTATCATTTATGATCATACGAATACGAGACTGTTGTCGTTTCTAACTCACTATAGACGCTGCGAAACGATACAGATTTAAAAAAATATTTCTCTGACTGAGATAATATAGCAAGTATCTAGTATACTTGCATAAACAGAAAAATTCGAAAGTGAAATCAGAGCCTAACTCTACGATTGTACTCTAGGTTCTGGGAATGCGTGAATCCACAAAGGGGAAACCTAACGACCTAATTCTTTAAGACTTAAACGTTTGATGGCAGCTCACTGATCCCAGTCTACTGATTGCGCGAAAGGTCGAACCTTGTGCCACGGGAAGGCGGGAAAGTCCCTTTGTAGATGTCTTCTGGTCCTCATCGCTCGATTCATGCGGTTGTAATAGGTGTTTGGTCCGAGGTAGCTGTGACTCGGGTAGCGGTTGTACATGGGCTTGTCCTGGTTGTAGTGGGGTTGCGAGTAGTCAACTTTGTAGGCGCTGGTGGTAGTCTGGATGGAAACGGCGGTGTAGCGGTTCGCGTTGTAGCCTGAAATAAGTGAAACATCAAATATACATCTCAAATATACACTAAAATACGTAAAGTATGGCACTATAAAGTACCCTTGACTTGACAGATCTGGACCAACTGTTTCCATGCTGCATATCGTAACTAGGTGGATTTGTGGGCCTTAAGTTACCACAGTGTATGACTAAATAATGTCATATCATGTAAATGAGAGAGGCGTGTACCCAGCAGTGGGGCGAATGAAATGCTGGCAAAGGAAGTTTCCACAAGGCCAACAGCTTGAATGGCCAACAAACCCTGAAAGTCATCCGATACCAAGAAATTCCGTTGCTTGTATGATGTGATGAGTCAAGAAGACACAAGACTCTATACTGGCGAACTGGTGGCATCAAAGTTCAGTAATATGAAGAAGTCCAGCATCTGCTATACATGTTACATCTGCATCTGCTCCAGTGTTGGATGCAGTGTTTGATTTTTTTTTTCTTTTTTGAGGGAGAATTATAAATTTTAATTTGATCCAAATAGTATGATTTTGGGGGGAATTTTAATCGCCTTGTCATAAAAATTGTATCATTTTGGGAGTATTTTAATGTAATTTGAGTGAAAACGAGACGGTCATCTGGCAACACTATTTACCTATTTTTTTTATGGAAACTGACACGGAAGGCTACATCACCTAATGCACCAGATTTTTGGTACCAGTGATGTCAGCCTAAACACCTTGATGAACTATGTAGGTGGTGCCATGTCGGCGCTTCCCTCAATTCCAGCCGGATACACTAAAATGGACAGAAAACACGAATATGTGTCATAGTCGCTTCAACCGACTTCGATCAATGCGGTGGTACCAACCCGGGCGGGTTTAACCCTACCACCATATAAGGAGAGGGAAGGGACCTACAGTTTAACGTAGAATCCGAACCACGACGAGACTGGCGTACAAGAAAGACATAACATCTCCTTACATGATGGTAGGGTAAAACGCGCCCGGGTTGGGTTTTTTTTTCCTTTTTTTTGGTACCACCGCATTGAATGAAGGTCGGTCGAAGCGGCTATGAAACATTGTTCGTGTTTTCCGTCCAGTTCTGTGTAACCGGCTGGAATTGAGAGAAGCGCTGACATGGCACCTACCTACATAACTCACCAAGGTGTTTAGGCTGACATCACTGCTACCAGAAGAACTGGTGCATTAGGCGATGTATGTAGCCTTCCTTGAAGTACATTTACGTTGTAATTTACCTGAGGTTTGGTATTGTGAGCTGCCGCTGGGTCGGACGCACATCATTCCGTATACTCTGATGCCGGGCACCGACGCGTAGGTTGGCTGATCGTGCGACATCGGACCCTCTGCAACAGACAGCAACCACTCGTCAACACAACATTCAAACACGAATATTCTTAGACGTACTTGCAGTCTTATGTTCGTTGTGTAACTTTCTTGACATTGATTTTAGGTTTTTAGAATTATAAATTCTGAAATTAACATTTAATTAACATTCTTTTAAGTACCGTGTAGGGCCGGTACTTAAAAGAATGACCCCACTGCATATCTTCCCATGCATGTCGTAAAAGGCGACTGAGGGATAATGACACGATGCCGTGCTAAAGGGCGACAGGCTCGCCCCTCTCATCTTGACACGGTACTTCTACCAAGTCATGCAGTAGGTGGGCCTTCGTGGCTTACATGCTGCTTGATACCTCCAAATACCTTGCGAAATGTGGTGGTTGGTGTTGAGCTGTAATTTACCGGAGTTCTTGCAGCACAACACTGATTGCTCTGCTTACCCCGATTTTCGGGATTCAACGTGAGTGATATGCATGTAAATTCTGAAATAGCAGTAGTTTGAATTTTATAACAAAACTATGTCGCACACAAAGTGCAAAGATTAATTTTATTTGTAAATCCGATTCAAGACCGTCCGCCGCTCTTAAGTAACGCTAACAAATAATTGAGGTTGTTTGTGTTGTTGTTGTTATTCTTTGGGGCGACTGATGCCTTGTATGGTAATGTAGTCTATGTAGTATATGTATGTGTCTATGTAGTCTATGTAGTTTATTGTATTAATTTAATATTGTGTGTGTGTAGGTATTATTTTGTTTTTACCTTTTTTTTGTTTCTCTGTTATTCATATTCA
Source organism: Adela reaumurella (assembly GCA_009867175.2). Classification (NCBI taxonomy): domain Eukaryota; kingdom Metazoa; phylum Arthropoda; class Insecta; order Lepidoptera; family Adelidae; genus Adela; species Adela reaumurella. The sequence continues at coordinate 11,467 of WYDE02110609.1, forward strand.
TTCATATTAACTTAAATTTATTTTTTTTAGTTTAGATAATTTAAGATAAATTTTCTTCTTTTCTCTTTATTTGTTTGACCACTCAAGACAT
>WYDE02110720.1:0-11556 GCA_009867175.2 Adela reaumurella
CCCATCACTGCCTCTATCACTTTTCATTGTTTAAATTTTATTGCGGGGCCTGTCATGACCGCTGATTTCTAGTCTAGTTTATTCACGCTACGCACACGTAGGTGCATCAATGTGTGCGCGACGCACGTGGCTGCGATGCTTCCCATTGGCCAAAGCGAATGTGTTTGCGCTTACGTCCGTGTGAATTGTGTTTGTTTGAGAACTAAAACTGGCGACAGCTTTTTTGCAATATGAGCGCGCGTATAACATATCTCCTTCCTTCCAAAATCTTTGGTTGTACTTCTTCCCGGCGTCTTCCAGCGGAGATGGTTAATAATGATTAACACTGATAATATAAGGACTATTTTGGAAAGTATCCATGCGAACTGAGATCAAGACTTTAACGCGAGTAAAGGTTTGAAAGGTGTAGCGGTGTCTTTTAGTGAGCAGTTGAGAAATTAAAGTATGTGCGCATTCCTGCGAAGCCGGATATCAAGCGATTCGACTATTTATTATTTTATAACTTTTATAAATTCCTAGCTGCAATCTGTATTTCCTTAGCATACAGTACAACTACTTACAGTTTTACACGTGTATATGTTTGTTATAAAATTACTAATCGTAAATTTAAAATTGTACGTATACATACCTTTTTGAGCGATAATTGTTTTTGAAAAATACTGCTATTTTTCACTGTTCTCTGGCTGTGCTGCTTTTGCCTTTTCAATATACCGCTGTTGAGCTTAGACCTTTCTCATTGATGGGTTGTATTTAGCTATTCTATGAAGCGGTACATTTAATCTTCGAACAGGTGTAAATGTCTGTTTTGATGAGGTAACAAAAATTTACGTATCAATCTTTATAAAAATACAATGGCATTGATGGGGTGACCGCTGATTAAAGCATCGTCCACCTGATTGGTAAGCAGTCTGTAGCTGTCAGAGCTAGATCACTTTGAGACTAAACCTGTCTTAGAAGAGATTTTACAGAGAAGATTTTATCTATTCCTTCTCTGAGTTTTTCGACTGCGTAATAAAAATACGAAGTTCTAAGGACTAGATGTTCTTAGAAAAGCGAATGACATAGGTTTTCTTTAGACAAAAGAATAAACATTTTAATGAAAGACTTACTCTCAGTTCGTCTGGATATCAATAGATTAGGCAGTTTCGCATTTTTTTGTGATAAGTACCGAAAGATATAATTTATTATAAAGAATAATTTATTATAAAGACAGAAGAAGTCTTAACAAAATGAGAAAGCATTTGGAAAAATATATTAGGTACTGATGACATAAAATTTTCTCATTACAAACCATAATGGCAATAACTATATATGAATAAGAAGATGAAGAAATATATGAAATTTACGACTTGCGCTACAATTCAATTTAGGAAATAAACATCAAATTAAATTTAATAAAATAAATACGCTCTCTGACGAAACGCTTTTGACTCCAGTATCGAAGCAGCCGAAAGTAGTGGTTCATTAGGTGATGTGGCCATCCGTGTCAGATTCAATAAAAAAATAAAAAGTAAAATAAAAAATAGTACATGGTAGTACGAGGGCTGCTATTTACGTATCCAGAATAACAAAGTGAAACAAACACATTACAAAGACATAAGAAATGTACAAAGGCGGGCTTATTACTGTAAATTGATATCTTACAGCCAACCTTTGACTGATAATGCTTAAGAAAATAAATGTAGGAAGAGTATTACAGTTATTCAGAAAAAATCAGTAAGAGTTTCAGATTAAAATGTAATAGGTAATAAAATGATAGAGTAAGTACATAAAATTATATAAGCATGCTATACACACATTTCTATTACACTATCATAATACTGTATAAATAATTACACATATAATTTACAAAATACAAACTCATACATAAAAAAGTATCTTTTGAATAACGTGTACCTACAATTAACAGTTCGTGTTTCTATTCCAGTTCAGTGTTGTCTAGGGCAGGGCAGGGACGCCATCTGTGGCGTACTCGTACATATCCATCAGCACACTTTTTTCCTACAGCAAGTGCTCGATCCATTTGGGTGTAAATTTGTAGTCTCCGTTTACCACTTCGACTATAATAACTTTAATTATAATAGAAGGCGTGAAGCAATCAATGTACACAGAGCGTTCTCATTATTATCTTCCACTAGGTATTCCAATTCTGGGAAACTCGTATAAATACAAATTAAATTGTATCTTAATTAACCGTCTGCTTCTCGCGACTTCGAGCAATTTGTGGCTAATATTGCGAAACGTTAACATTAATTCATTAACAATAATAAAGCAATAATTGAACATAAGACAATAATGGCACCGAATTTATATGTTAGTGTTGGTTGATTGATTCTAATAAAATGTAAGTATGCTAACTGTATAATACGGCTTTTTCTATAGATATTTTGCAATTTTTTTTTGAGAGCATGTCGAAGTCAAAAGTCTAAAGTAATTTATTTCAACGAGCATTGTACGTGGATATTCATCATACTGTAGAAATCGTCATAACATATATTGTCCGTCGGCAAGAATTTTGCCGCTGTGACGACACATGACAACAAGGCCTGTTAGTAGGGTGAGCAAAAAACGTAAAGTATACGAAAAATTCCTAATATAATATTTTGAGTCCTACCCATAAGCGCCCACTGTACATCAGTACATCAGTACAAATAAACGATACTCAATAAGTGCCCATTGGAAGAGTACTTCTTCACTCATCGATGAATTAGGCCACGGGATCACTAATAGGTGCTACTATTTTAATTTCATATGAAAAGTATAAGCATTAACTATGAAATCACCGCCCATTTGTGACAGTTGTCGCTTGGTTGTTTTCGTGTGAAGAGGAAAGTGCAATTATATTTTTTTTTACTTTTTTCTTAAGAGGACTGCGACCACCTGCACATAACCTACCCCCACCATATATCTTACTTTTCAAATAACTTTTTAATAGTAGTCATTGTGCTGAAAAATATTTTGCACAAGCACGCGAATACGTAGTACACATGTCGCCTTAAAGAATCTTGGCACAATTTCTTATCGAGCGATTAGCTAGTATGTATACGTTATATTGCTATTTGTAAGATTTATGAAGCGGTTTAGTTGACTGTCGTTTTTTTAGTAGAGTGGGCACAAGTGATCTCAACCCACTATGGGTGGAAAGTAATCTTCTCATGGTAAACATTTATAATATAGGAAGAGAAAACCCAAAGGGGGTCTCTAGCTTTAACACACACATTACATCGGCGTTAGAATCCTTGGATTCTCTCGCCCACCACACAGCAATACGTTCGTGAATTGCTGCAATTCAGAAAATACTGATTTATAGTCAGCACCTCGTTGTAGAAATCGATAGGAAGAGGAAACTCAGAGGTCCTCCTGTATATTATCCGGTATATTTTCTTGGAATCAACACAGTTATGAGTGAGACCCTTTCATTTCCTCTCTGACTCGATGTAGGAGTACATCACTGGTGGCACCCCTTCTGATAGTATGTGAGACCCTTTCATTTCCTCTCTGACTCGATGTAAGAGTACATCACTGGTGGCACTCCTTCTGATAGTGTGTGAGACCCTTTCATTTCCTCTCTGACTCGATGTAGGAGTACATCACTGGTGGCACTCCTTCTGATAGTGTATGAGACCCTTTTATTTCCTCTCTGACTCGATGCAGGAGTACGTCACCGCTGGCACTCATTCTGATAGTGTGTGAGACCCTTTCATTTTCTCTCTGACTCGATGTAGGAGTACGTCACCGCTGGCACTCCTTCTGATAGTGTGTGAGACCCTTTCATTTCCTCTCTGACTCGATGTAGGAGTGAGTACGTTACCGCTGGCACTACTTCTGATAGTGTGTGAGACCCTTTCATTTAAATTCTACAGGTACATACACTCATCCTGAACACACCTTGCATGATTAATCTTCTAATGATTCTAGTTGAAAAAGTTTAAATTCCGGCGCAAATCACCAAGCCACTTTCCAATTTTTACTATGGAAAGGTATATTATATAACATATATGTACAGTCTCATTTAGAAAGACGTATTTTTATAATTACCATAGATATAAAATATGCGGGGAAGAAAAGACGGGATTGTAGATTTTTTCTCTAAAGTCAACCAAAGACGGGCATTCTTTTTTTTTATGGAAAAATACCTGTTTACGGGAACCTCTTTCTCGGTTAACCGCTTTTTCCTCTAATAAGTCAGCAGTAGAAAAGGTGAAAGAGAATAGGTTAGGGGATGACCAAGATATTACAATATATAGTGATGAAATACGGTGTCGGCGAGAAACGTGCACGTGTGAAATGTCACAAAGCCAAAGGATTAAGGGGGTACATTCAAAATATAATAAACTTTAAAAATTAAATATTAATATGCTCCTCTATTATGTACGTTTCGTTATACAATATCTATTTTAGAATAATTATTTTGCTAAATAATAGTATGCATACCGTGTGGGGCCGGTACTTAAAAGAATGACCCCCGTGCATCTCTTCCCATGCATGTCGTAAAAGGTGACTAAGGGATAAGGACAAGATGCTGTGCTATAGGGGGACAGGCTTGCCACCTCTCACCTTGACACGGTACTTCTACCAAGTCATGCAGTAGGTGGTTGTTCGTGCCTCACATGCTGCTTGATATCTTGTCCGAACATCTTGCGAAATGTGGTGGTCGGTGTTGTGCTGTTATTTACCAGAGTTATTGCAGCTCAACACCGATTGCTCTGCTTACCCCGATTCTGGGGATTTAGCGTGAGTGATTTGTATGTATGTATTTCTATGGGTTCTTTATGAGGACAAAAATCGCGATTCCTCATCCAAAAACACAATCACGCTAGCGATTGTCGAAGAAATAATGTATTTACTCTGTATGTGGGTTATCCGTAATTTGATGTAACGTAATTTGATATCGATGGAAAACGTATCGATGTTCTATATCAAAACTGTTACCTATGTATTTTTCGAGACCTATCCACCTGCCATGACAAAACTAGGCAATGATTTAATAATTTTGGCGGGCGGGTCTAAGATAAACCACATATTCTTCTGAATAAACGCATTACAACTGCGTTTATTCTACTTTCATTTCGCTTCTGCTATACACAAGATTCACTGCATACATAAGTGTAGGGACCAGAACACTATTATGAATATTCGTACAGTGGATCTAATCACCCGGCTTTTAAGGATTTATTCAAAAGCCCTATTCATACTGTTGCCTTTGATCACTCGCCTTTCACAAAAAAAAATCGTACTTTCCTTCTCTCGTGCACACACTTCCCAGGTACAGTCGACAAATCTCATTTCTGTGCATAATATACTTTGAATCAGATCACGTGACCGGACAGCGCGAGGTGCAAGAGATCTTTACTAAAAGAAAAAAACAAACAGAATCTGTATTTTAAACTTTTTAAACAAAGTGTATTTTTTTATTGTTCGTCTCATATTGCATAACACGCGCGGCGGCGGTGGCACTGGTTGCATACTGGTTGGTATGCAAACTCGTTCACTGGTTCCAGCTTTTCGTCTCATACTCTTATATTACACTCAGTGACTTCTTCTAAAGCACCATAACTTTCTTCTTACTTATGTTAAAACATATTATTCGCTAAAGCGAATAAGATTAGCTACCTGTACTCATTTATATTTGTGATATAAAAACTTTGAGTTTTTTTTTGCGTGGTTTAATTATCCATGGCACTCATTGCACCAACGTCGTGGCATCACCCAATATAAGATTGTAATCATATTATACACGTATTTAAGTATGTATAAGCCTTTACAATTGATATCTGCAGTCACAAGACAAAGCCCGAGAATAACTCCTCCGGAGTGCATATCGTAAGATTTATCCCCGGCGAATAATCCCTTGACAGATGCCCGCGATTTTTCACATGAAGCATATTCAATTGGATCGGGAGTTAAGCCTCATATCTGGCGAAGTATCGATGAATATCGGGAGGTTGGAGGTAGGAAGGGTTGCCGCGTGCGCCTGACACTTGACAAATAACGTCCTGAAGTTGCCCCGCCGCCGTCCCCGCCGGTTCGCACGCCGCACTGCCCGCCTGACCCCGAATCGTAGAAAGATCGTAGAAGTGAAAAGTCGAAACCTTTGACTTCTCAGCGGCTCGGTTAGACAGTGACGTACGTCGCAAAATAATAGGAAATATAGGTTATTCATAGATAGCCTATATTCCTAGACCATAGACCGATTGTAGATATTATAATATACTTTACCGTATAACAATTTAATTTTTTTATGGAACAAAATTTTCGAGAAATTTAAGGAAAAGTGGAAAAAAGTATGCGAACGCGCGACCGCCGCGCGGATAGCCTTGTTGTTTTTGGTCAGTGAGCCCTTTTGGTGGCTAGGTGTATACGGGCCCTTAACTTTTTTTAGTATTGATGTACAATCACTTGTATAGTTTAGTTTAGTATAGTTTATTTAACTGTAGTTTCTAGCCTTTGTTAATTCTCACATCTGCACTACTTCTTGCACTTGCTACATTTATTTATTTAATTTACATATTATGTATGCATTACAAATATCAGTTTTTTTTAAATTAAATACGACTTTATCTACATACGTACTTATATGTAAAATGTGCTTACAAAATGATACTAATAAGTATTTCTTTATGTAGATGCAACTATTTGCAATATATATATTTTTAATATATATTTTTTAGATGTTAATTATTTTGTGAGCCAGTATACACAATATATAGATACATACATACATACATACATATCACTCACGCTGAATCCCGACAATCGGGGTAAGCAGAACAAGCGGTGTTGTGCTGCAAGAACTCGGGTAGATTACAGCACAACACCGACCACCACATTTCGCAAGGCATTCGGAAAAGACATCAAGCAGCATGCAAGGCACGAAGACCTACCTACTACATGAATGGGTAGTGTAGTATATAGTTGTCTCTGGAACATAATGACAGATAGGTGACAGCTTATTATGAATAAAGCAGTGTTCAACCAACTAGCGCATGTTCCAAATTGATTTTTAAATGAAACACCGCTGCCACCATGTAGTAAGACATGCGCTAGTTAGTTGCTTTATTCATAATAAGCTGTCACCTATCTGTCATTATGTTACAGAGACAACTATATACTACAGGTAGAAGTACCGTGCCAAGGTGAGAGGTGGCGAGCCTGTCGCCCCTATAATATATAGATATATAATATATATCCGCGTCACCACCAACCACCGGGCAGCTCTAAGGGACTTTAAGATCTGCGGTATCGCGTCCTGTGACGGGGCGAGCCGGATTTATCGCAGCGACCTTTCCTCGGAGCGAAGGCCAGTCAAGTGGGCGCGGTGCCGGACCGCCCCCGAACCATTTCCATACATCTCGGGCGAAGCTGCCGCGCACCCACCGTCCAGCGTCGTCCCGCGCCTGTCCAACTACTCTTCTCAGCTTCTTCTACAGCCCTTCAACGTCTCAGTGCTGAGCACGGACCACAGGTAGGTATTAAGGATAGTAATTAAGTATACTTCCAACCATTGTGACCAACCCACTTCGTAACGGTCTTCACAAAAGTACTTTCGCATCGATGGTATAAAGGTTTTTTCAAAGTGTTTTCGTTCATCTGAGCGATGGTGTCGATGCACTATTCACTGCTAATGTCCTTGAGATAGACGGGTACTATGAGGTCAGCCTGAATTAAAATCCAAGTCGAATGAAATTTAAGAGGCTTATATCCAGCACTGAACTCCACTGACCGAATGTATTAAATTCCCATACCCTTTTGTTGCACATTGTGTCTCACACTTCGTATTATGTTTTAAAGATGCTTGGCACATTGCGAATACCTACATACATGATACCTATGTACTCACACGCTCAATGCGTCATTTAATTTGTATGTTATGTAGAGATGTGCCAATACGCTTATTTAAAAGCGTCGCGGGAAGTGCCAAATGGTACATTTGCATTAAACCAAAGCTTAGCATGACTATGCTAATTGAAGACGTACCAGTATATTGATGCACTGCGGTCGGGTACACTCGAATTAAAAAATTCAAATACATGGTAGATACACATATTTAATTGTTTTTCATTAAATTCTGAAATATAAATCAAAGGATACGACAAATATTGACACTGACAGTGAAATTAAGGAAGAGAGAAACTTTTAAAACTTCTCCATTCTCAAGTTTCAGTCCGGAATGCATGAGAGGACGACCCATAAGACGAGCACGGCGTGTCACAGCGACTTCCGGTCCCACACATTATTTTATGAGATGCTACAAACTGACTGGAACCGCGGGTAGCCGTGACGGCTGCGGCGGCGTGCCGTGTCGGCGTGCCGTAACCACTACCACCGTTTAAACAACCGACACAATACTCGCAAAAACCTCTAATGCTGGCACCACACTTGGCTATGCGTATTGGCGTATTTGCCAGATCTGCTAAGGGTAGAAAGTGTATTGGTCAAGATGTTTGCTATGCGTGCCTATGTGCTACACATAACCAACATTTTAGCCGTCTATCCGAAGGGTCACTTCAAAGGATGCCAATAGGCAAATACGCAACGATACTGTCTACACTTGGTGGTGTTTCACAAGCGCGTAGGCTGTCAACCAGTACGGAAGTGTTCATTGTGTTCTTTGATCTGTTATTGTTATTGAAGTATGGCAAATAACAGCCAACATGTCGTCATGCAACCAATAGCCAAGTGTGGTGCCAGCATAAGATATCCGTCGTCGGAATACGCCCTGCTCGATAGTCTGGCGCATGCTGTGTGTCGACGTCGAGCGTTATTTATTACTACACACACACACACACACACATTTATGGCAGAGGATACACTAGTAATAAATGGGATTAAAATGCGGTTTATCATTTAATATGCATAATAATGTGATACGATCTTTGAGAAACAGAGTCAACAAATAAAGAAAAATTAGGATTGAAATAATTCTTCGTAACAATGCTAGAGAAAGGTACGTGAATGTTGTGAAGTATACACTCTGTCTGAAGGTAATTTTCAGCCTAGCGCGTCGATAACTATAACAGACGTGCACTTTTGCCTACGAGTGTACCTCTCATGTCCTAGTGCCTGCAGACTCATGTGCTATAGAGACTCTCGTATTGTATCTGCATTTGTATATGTACATATGCATGTACAATAGTAATTCAGTTTGGCATTTTATAACGTTACAGCACTTTAGCATTGTCATGGCTGGACATAAGCTTCTCCGATATTTTTAACATTCGCGGTATGCGGCAATTAAATCTAAATTTACATGTGTGTTAATTTGACATTGATGACTACACCGCGACTAAGGGATAAGGACAAGATGCCGTGCTAAAGGGCGACAGGATCGCCATCTCTCACCTTGGCACGGTACTTCTACCCATTCATGCAGTAAGTGGGTCTTCGTGCCTTACATGCTGCTTGATATATTGTCCGAAAACTTGCGAAATGTGGTGGTCGGTGTTATGCTCTAATTTACCGGAGTTCTTGCAGCACAACACCTATTGCTCTGCTTACCCCGATTGTCGTGATTCAGCGTGAGTGCTATGTATGTATGTATGACTAACATCGCGTTGGTGTAAGCCTGTAACAAGGTGATAAATATTGCTATTTTAATAACTTTGACTGGCTAAATAAATAAATATATACTTTTCTGCTTAGCAGAAGGCGGATTTGTTGCCGGAGGCAATCTCTTCCAGTCAACCTTCATGCACTACAACACATTAGTTTGTATTGTAAGGTTTCCTCACGGGGTTTTCCTTCACTGGGGTGCATTGTAATTTTCCAAACAAATTTCAACCGTGATTTTATAATCCGGAAAAATTATGCGCATACCAGGTATCGAACCCATCACGACCTCTCGGGTAAGAGGCGTGCGCTAACCAACAAGGCTACTCCGCAACCCTAGTAGGTATTTATATATGTAACTTTAATAAAAGTGCACAAAATTGATAAATCATATTATAAAAACAAAATAAACCTAATAAACTAAATAATACATAATAAATGCAGATCTGTATAACGTCGAATTAAAAAATGCAAATACACGGTAGATACACATACATATTCAATTGTTTTTTGTTGAATTGAAGAAGACCGAAATGTCATAAATGAGCTGTTTATTCATTTCAATTCATTTGTCACTCACATGTAAAAAAAAATAATTTTCTGTACACCTACTTACACTGTCCAAACAAAGAACGCCGTAAAGTGGTATAAAGCTACGCATAATATTCGGGTAATGCGTCGGAATTTGTGTAGTAGGTAGTTAGGTTACCCGTGCGCGAAACCTGGCCACATTTTTTTTTTTATTTATCGGAAAATAAAAACTAAGCGGAATTTCAAAAAGTCATAAGTGTTTTGAAAAGTCAGTAATTTGTTTGTGTAATTGTTTATATTATAATTTTTTTGCTTATTTACACTAGGACAATGTGTACTAGAAACTCCCACGGCGCGATTGCACGCAATCCCTACATAGTCCCTAATAAAATGCAACGTCTGGCGTCCTCAGTAGTCAGTCAGTCCTGTCTCTCGTTTATAGGTCAAGGTACTCTCGAGTTATAACTCGAGAGTCCCTTGACCGATCCCTTGATGCGGTTTATGTCTATGTAAAGCATAATTCTTCCCATCACATATGGCTACTTATTATCACGATAATTAGTATAGGGGGCGAGCAGAGAGCTGAAATATGAGAGAGGTCGGACTTTAACATGGGTGGTGCCGCGGGCACAGCTAGTTAAAAATAAAAACAAGTCATTTAATTTGCTCGCCAGTTGTACATCCCGCCCACGGCGCACCCGGCAAAATATTTACTCACTATTCCGACCCTCGAAGGACTACCACGACGGTAAATATACTATCACCATCCTAATTTGGTACAGAATATGAAAATTAAAAAACCACGCAGCGGAAGCTTCTAGTTTTATATAACACTAATATTTGTGCCAAAAAGGAATGGGATAGAACTTGACGACGTAACTGTAGCTTGAATGGTAATTTAATTTGAAATATTTAGTTCTATGGGTACATTATAGAACTATTTCAAATTAAATTGCCATTCAAATTACACTTACGTCGACATAGTTCTACTCTATTTTTAATTGGCACGAATAGTATATGGTTGCAAGGCGCATAAGGCGCCTGTCTTCCCTCCACGCCACACTCTGTCACCGAGCACCCGATCGCGGCGGCGGCGCGGCGTCGGCGAAGAGCGTGACAGAATCAGCTTCATTAGCTCAGTGGTTACGGTATTCTGTATTCGATTACGAAAGTTAAGTAACTCTGGGCGCGGTCAGGACTTGGATGGGTGACCGCTTGACTGTAGATGCTGGTCGTGGTTCGGATTCCACGTTAAATTTTAGGTCCCTTCCCTCTCTTACATGGTGGTAGGGTTAAACCCGGGTTGATACCACCGCGCTGAATGAAGGTCGGTCGAAGCGGCTATGAAACATAGTTCGTGTTTAGTGTAGCCGACTGGAATTGAGTGAAGCGCTGATAAGGCACCTACCTACATAAGTCACCAAGGTGTTTAGGCTGACATCACTGGTACCAGAAAACTGGTTCATTAGGTGATGT